>NBIL01079313.1:0-12838 GCA_002752925.1 Viola pubescens var. scabriuscula | reverse complement strand
GCCATACACAGCAAGTTCTTTTTGAACCCGAACTGCCTCAACTTGGACGACCATTTGTGCCTTCTTCACAGTTTCATACAAATTCTGCATATTCCCCAGAATTCCTGCCTAAAAGAAATTATGAGGGACTGATGTTAGTTCAGGATGAAGAAACGAGGGTCACAACCTAAGTTGTAAATAAGCTATAATCAGAAAGGAAAAATATAGCAGGATCAGATTCAAGAAAAGGGTTAAAGTGGTTGACCTTGGAAGGACCATCATCACCCTTCTCATTATTGTCCTTCTTCCCTCCAAATAGAGCACATACACGAAAAGATCCCTTGTTATGCTGAATTTTCCGATGAGCAGAGAAAGATACAATCTGCTTACTACTAACTAGATTTGTGTTTAAACTTAAGCTTCCTGAAATTACAAGAAGAAAGGCCAAATTATAGAAGACTTCAACGTTTAAAAATAAAATAAAACAAATAGATGAACAAGCAAACAGCTGAGCTATAGGTCACATAAAATAAACCCTACTAAAAAGCAACAAAAAAAGCCAAAATTATTTATGACCAAACGAAATTGAAATGCAACAATAAAAATGAATGTTCTTGATATCAATAGCAGAAAAATGGCCAATTGTTGCAAATGTAAACATGACATTAGCTTCTAAGTAACATGAACAATTCTTTCATGGTCTCTGAGTAACCTTAAGAAAGTCGAAAACAAGGGAATGCAAAAGAACAAGTCATCACAAACGATATGGATAATGCCACTCTCAAAAAAGGGAATTTTATTCTTTATATCAAAAAGAAAAGACAGAAAAAAGTACCAGTAAGTGGGAGAGAAGAAGGGTTTCGCCTTTTCCAGTCAACGAATCCATAGACGCGAGGAACCACCGCTGTTGCCGACGCCATTTTTTTATTTCTAAGAGAAGATGAGAAAGGGAAAAGAGAAATACTTTCGGTGAACTGAGGAGAGGATACTATGTCGCTTGGTCTGGCGGTGTTGAGACAGCAGTGGCGAGACAACGGTGGACGGCGGCCGGCAGGGTGGACTGGGATAAGGTGAGGGAAAAAAGAAAAGTGATTTGAGGTGGACGACTGGTGGAACTGTTATTATTTATCCCTGGTACAAGTTGTAATTCTTACAACTTTGGTCTACTATTTTTGTCCAAAAAAAATGAAAAACAGCTTCGCGTGTTATCTTCAAAACCATGGTAGCAAAGCTTGAAGCTTGAATTTGAAAAAAATGGCGTCGGCAACAGCAGTGGCTCCTCGCGTCTGTGGATTCGTTGACTGGAAAAGGCGAAACCCTTCTTCTCTCCCACTTACTGGTACTTTTCTTCTGTCTTTTCTTTTTGGTATAAAGAATAAAATTCCCTTTTTTGAGAGTGTCATTATCCATATCGTTTGTTATGACTTGTTCTTTTGCATTCCCTTGTTTTCGACTTTCTTAAGGTACTCAGAAGCAATGAAAGAATTGCTCATGTTTACTTAGAAGCTAATGTCATGTTGCAACAATCCGCCATTTTTCTGCTATTAATATCAAGAACATTCATTTTTACTGTTGCATTTCTGGTTTTATTGGGTCATAATTATTTTGGCATTTTTGTTGCTTTGTAGTTTTTAGTAGGTTTACCTATGCAACCTATAGCTTCTGCTTTTTTCATCTGTTTATGATGTGGTGTTTCTTTTTGTAATTTCAGGAAACTTAAGTTTAAATGCAAATCTAGTTACTACTAAGCAGCTTGTATCTTGGATTGCTCATCGGAAAATTCAGCACAATAAGGAATGTTTTCGTGTATATGCTCTATTTGGAGAAATAAAGGGTGATGATGCACTTTCCAAGGTCAACCACTTTAATTCCTTTTCTTTACTTATGTTTTAAGCCTGCTTTGATGATCATTACATCTTTCTTAAAGCAAGCAATTTCTGCTCTTGATCAATGTGCAAAGGAATCAGTTCTTTTTGAGTATTTATTTATTTACATCTTAATCATGCCCGTATGTGGCAAAAAGCCTAGTTTTTTATCTGAAATATCGATCTCATGCCTGACAATGATACATAGTGGTGAAATTGATGAAGTTTGGTGTTGGGCTACTCAAGAGAAGCTGAATTTCAATTAATCAATAGCCTCTTGATTGCTTCCACTTCGCTCATTAGGAACAATGAATTTATGCCTGAGTGTGTTACGGGTATCTCCTCTAGTACTGAGAGTACTCTTGCTGGTAGATATGTGGCTTGCTTCTCATATAGTTGAGAAGGCTTAGCACCTTAAGTCCAGTTACCTATGATATGTGAAGTAGTCTTTGTTATTTGCATATCTTCTAAATGAAGCTGAAAGTACCTTTCAAGTGTGCTTTTTTGTTCAAATAGTTATGGTTCTAAACTCGATCAATTGTGATGGTATTCAAACATTGTGAAAAATAATGAGGGAACAATTTGACATCTTGACTGTTGTAAATGTGATTTTGTGTTTCTTGAGGAAGTTGTTCGTGAACAATGAAGATTCGAAAGGGAATTAAGTCCACTGACATGGCTAGAAGCAAAATGTTAGATGTGAAGATTTTTATTTATTTAAGCATACAGGCTTTTACAGTCTAAAGATAAAGGATGACTGTGTTGTCTAGGATGCATTTCATTGACTGTCAATCAAATACTTGATGCACAATCAAATAGAGGTCAGCTGGCACTGTTATTTATTGATAGTATTTGGTTGTAGTAAATTTTGAACATTATTAAGGGGTTCTACCATTTTATATGATCCAACTTCCTTTGGCTGTAACGTGGAAAGTCCATCGTGCAGGTCAAATCCTTAGCTTAGGAAACTTAGATAAGGGAAAATTAAGTCAAGCTGTTTGGCCAAGGGTGACTACACACAATCACAAGTAAAATGGTATATCAGTATAGCATAGTGGAGAAAGACTGTGGCTGACAATCATGCAGCAATACCCACTACAACATCATAGTAATTAGTAATCCTCCTAGCAAAAGTTGGTTTGATGAAGCAAGCTATATATAACACGGATCTGGTGGAAATTCAATAATTAGAAATACCTTCTATTTGATTTGTCAATAGAAAATGGAGCAAAATAAACTAGCTAATTTTAGTCTCTTGATGATAAGTGAAATTTAAAGTCTCTTTATCTTATTGCATCTTCTCGTGCAAAAATGCAAATAAAGAAGCAATGATAGATTGGATTCAATCATTAAGAGGTGTGAAAGTGAAAAAATGGACCTCGTTGAGTGTATAATCTTGCAAAAAGACTTTGAACATGGGAGCACCAGGAATAACTTTTTCCTCTCTATTGGTTTACATTTAAACAAAAAAATTCATAATGTCTTGCATGTCTTCACTGCTGGCCTGCAATAAGCGTCCAACACTATTCTCTCCCCCTATCTGCTTATTTACCCTGTTTTTCCCTATGCTATTGCATCCGGTTTGGAACTGCTTATTGTTACTTACATTCTTATTTATTTAAGTTATTTTCAATCTCCCTTTGTTTTTTACAGTATTGTAATGGTAACCATAGAAATCCCTTGAAGCATAGAAGTGCATCAAGAAAATTACGCCAGCCACATGCAATGGTAATTAGAAGCGAACATCCTCAAAATGCTGATTTTCCACGAAATTATACAAGAAAGGAGAAGAAGCCCTTTCCTATACCCATAGTGGAGCTAAGGAGAGCTGCCAGGGAGAGGTTTAAGAAGGGCCGACCAAAGGGACGAATTCCACCTCCAAAGGTTGGGTTGGTTGTTCAATGCCTCATACCACTGGCTCATGATGTATACAATGCAAGGATTACATTGATTAACAACCTGAAGAAATTGTTGATAGTAGCGCCTGTCCATGCTTGTAGGTAATTTTTTCTACCTCTTCTTTTTTCTAATCCCACCTGGGAAACGATAGCTAATATAGAATTGGCTTTGTGGCCTCCATTCGTAAACTTTGTGAAAAATGTTGATTGAGATGTCGACAAGGACAAATTATAGTAATTTGCTCCACCCCTAGACATAAACAAAGACAAGGAAAAGATTAAAAAGCATTTTAAATTCTTATTTCAGACCTGGAATTTGTACAATAAAAAGATTGATGTGTATGTTTCATTCCAAGTAAGTATAGTAAGCTGCTCCAACCCAAGACATAACAAGGACAGGGATAAGACAAAAAAAGTATTCTGAAGTCTTATCTAGGAGCTGGAAAGATGATTCATATGTTTCATTCCAAGTAATTCTCTGTATATTTGATTGTTAACCATTTCAATTTCACCAATATACATATTCGCTAAAACAAAATGATAACCAAAATGACTTGCTATAGATGGTTGCTCATGGTTATTTTGGCCGATTGATATTCCATGTGCTAGTTTCAACAACTCTCGTTCTTATTTACAGGCTCCTTCCTAATCATACTTTGAACAATGAGGTTGTGTTTAAGTGCTCTCTATCTTGTGCTCCCTTGCAGTACTATGGTATTTTTTGCCAGGATTGTGTTGGCCTTAAATTTCTTGCCACCCATATTATCTTTAACTTGTACCTTCACAGTCATAAATCAAAATATATGTTGTCTTTGCGTGGCATATGTTGTCACTTCGGCCCTTTTAGAGATGGTTGGACTTGCACACATTGAGATGTTAGTGTTTGTAATATTTTTCATGAACCATAGCTTAGCAGCTTTGATGAGAATCACGGCCTGATATCTGCCAGACATTGGTTGTTGTCTTCCGCAGGTGGTGTAACGAAATTCATGTAGGACCTGTGGGTCATCCATTCAAATCATGCAAAGGGAAATTTACTGGCATGCGTAAGGGGCTGCATGAGTGGACAAATGCAACTGTTGAAGATATACTTATGCCAACAGAAGCCTACCACCTTTATGATCGCCTTGGCAAGCGCATTCCTCATGGAGAGAGATTTTCAATCCCACGAATTCCAGCAGTAGTTGAACTCTGCATCCAAGCAGGTGTTGATATTCCTGAATTTCCTACAAAAAGGAGAAGGAAGCCAATAATTCGTATTGGCAAGTCGGAATTTGTTGATGCAGATGAAAGTGACTTGCCAGACCCTGTTACAGAAGATCCTGTAAAGCTATTACTAACTGAAATACCCAATTCAGAAGTTGTTCCTCCCTCTAACGAAGATGAAACAAGCTTGCTTGCAGTGGAGACAATCGAAGCATGGGAGAAGATGCGGAGAGGCGCGAATAGACTAATGAAGATGTACCCAGTGAGAGTTTGTGGATATTGCCCAGAGGTGCATGTAGGACCCAGTGGACACAAGGCACAAAACTGTGGCGCACACAAGCACCAACAGAGGAATGGGCAGCATGGTTGGCAGACTGCAGTGCTTGATGACATTATACCACCACGATACGTGTGGCATGTTCCTGATGTTAATGGGCCGCTGATGCGATGGGAGCTGAGAAATTACTACGGCCAAGCCCCTGCTGTTGTGGAAATGTGTTGTCAGGCAGGTGCAGCTGTGCCTGAGGAATACAGATCAACAATGAGGTTGGATATCGGGATCCCTTCCACTATTAAAGAAGCTGAAATGGTTGTTTGAGGTACCTTTTTTCTTGTCAAAGTGTCTATAAAATGTAAAGTGTGTATGTTTGTTCGAAAGGAAGGCCGATGAATTTTTTTTTTCTTCTGGAAATTGTAAAACTTTCGAGGGTTTAGGCAAATTGGTGGTGTTTTGTTGTTAAAAATATGGATTAATGGATAAACATTTATTCCATTCCCACTTGGCGTTGTTTTTTCCATGATTCAAAAGATATCATATCTTTAACTTGTGAGGGAGAGTTTTGAACCTCCGTACAGAGTGGTGCACTATGCTGATGACCGCGACAGTCCACAATACCGATTCTTCATGGCAGTATACTCTTCTGAAACCAAAAACATGGACTGAGGACACTTTGCTGGGTAGAAAATATGCAATTCGTGGCAATCTCTTTCCATTCAATGGGAAGTTGCATTGGTACGACGGGAATGATATTGTTGCATATGATCCTTTTAATAATGAGAACTTTTGTTTCATCAAGGGTCCTGCATACAGAGGTATTATGGAACATGTTCATGCTGTGCTGCAGCGCTGGAGTGGAGAAGCATAATTGAAATGGCTTGATCATAGAAATCCTGATACTGTGCCTGCGAAATGAACATGTTCCTACAGTGCTGGAGTTGGGCAGCATAATCGGAATGGTTGATCGTAGAAATCTCGACAATGTACGCGGAATGGAACCTATTCGTGCTGCTAGAGTAGACCAGCATAGTCGAAATGGTTTGATCGTAGAAATCCTGATGAATGTGCGCGTGAAGTGATATGTTCGTGCTGTGCTGGAGTGGGGCAGCATAATCAGAATGGTTTGATCGTAGAAATGTTGATAATGTGCGGGAAATGGAACATGTTTGCGTTGTTCTGGAGTGGAGCAGCAGAACCGATCCCATGTTAAGGGCACGACAATGCTCAGGCGATTTAAGAAAATGTGAAAAGATGGCAACAAAGTATAGAATCCTCCTGGCGCCAAAGTATAGAATCCTCCTGGCGCCAAACTATGAAAACAAGAATAACAGATTATTTTCTTTCTCTCTTCTAAGACGCGGAATCTATGGCATTAGGTTTCCCAACCACTACATTGCTATGAATTTTGAGTTCCTTTGATTTACAGAAAGGTATTTGGCGGTTGGTAACAAACCATTCTCGTCGATATGATGCAATGGAAGCTTTCTAGGACCAACTCTTCCAGCTCTCCAGAACACCCAACCTGCAGCCCCAACAAAAGATCGATGGTCTGGACACTCGAGTCGAAGTCACTGATCCTGATCAAATCCCGATTTCCCAATGGATTTGCTTTCTTCAACGATCCAGTCGCTACAAAAGATGGGCAGCCGACAAATATTTCCCACGTACATTTGCCTACTTCAGAGCGGTACTGCAGTCTTTGATCTCTCCATGCTTCGGAGTATCCTGTAATCGACTTTCACAAGTTGATATTCCACACGCTTTGACAAAACATACCGAAGAAAACATTGTATACCAATTCTATGACATAAAAGCTACTTACACTACAAAACCAAAAAAAAGAAGTCCCTTACCAGATTCAAGCAATTGCACTGTTTCGGCATTCCTGTTTCATGCATCCGTAGGTGAGCCCTTGATTGTATATCCGCCTGCAGTTAATATAGAACAGCCAATGCAACGATCCAAGAGTTCAATATCATAGCCGCACAGCATGAAGTGAAACAAGTCAACAAGCACTTGCAGTTCCAAGTCAAAAATATCATTTTGGCAGTACAACACTTCACCTGTCGGATAGGCTCTGGCACACGATACTTGCATGTCATTCTGGCGATTTTGGTGGCAGTGTCAAGAGATAACCGGTGACCAACCGAAACAAATATAGGCTTCCACGACCCACTGGTTGATCTCATTGCCTGTAGCAGACACCCCAAAAAAGAACAGACTTGATGTCTAAGGAGAGAACAGGATTTGTCTTATTAACATCCACCCAATTTTGTTAAAGTTCTGCGTGATGTCTAAGATGATACTGATTCTTATGAGCACACCGAGATGAATATCAAAGAATAATTTATTTCCCAGTGTCCCATGTGCATGTAATGCAGATTCGTTCTATATCCCAACCAGAAGAACCGCCATCTACATTGTATAATGCATGAAAGAAAATATTTTGCTTAAAGAAGTGGAATGCTGAACATCGCTTACCACTCCCCACAAACGCCCAGAAGCACCCACCAAAGTAACAGAATCTTCACCTTCATTTTCTTTGGCTTGGAGAAGGTGTCTCACTCTGAATTGAGTAAGACCATCGACGTTATGCAACTGAGACATGAAAATTGAAACTTGTTCATGATTGGACCTTAAGAAAAGAAAGGACAGCTGAAAGAACATCCAAAATGAGAAGAGAAATTGGTACGAAAGATAATTAGAACAGCATTTGCTAAATTAGCACCATAGGAAGAAACAAGAAGTAAGAAATTCCAGTTGGCAGGAAATTATGAGAGTGTACATTCTTTCCAATCCCAATGGTGGGAAGTTGAGCCAGAACACCAACATGACAAGCTAAGCCGAAACCTAAACAAAAAACGGCATGTAGGAAGTGTGTGATGAGGAGAAATGAATTTCATGAGAGAATAACAAAAAAAGAGAGTAGAAGAGACTTTTACCTCTGGGATGAAGCAATCCATTGCCATCGACCATGAGCACCTGTAAATCAAAAAGAGATTGAGATTGGTGTGGAGTACATACAGACATACTTACATACACACATGCACGCACGCACACACACCTGGGGGTAGAAAGGATTGGAGTTGGTTTTCATCTTGTACAGAAGGTGTAAAAGGATAGGAGCCTACAACAAGGAGGAAAGAGCACACCCAAAAGAAGGAGAAAAGCAGCAGAATGAGAGTGCAATTAATTTCACAAGAAAATGAATGCAAAAACATAAAGATTGGAAATTTAGCATTAAGAGTATACATGGTCTATCAAAAACAAAAGAAAAAACAAGAGGAATAGATTTCCGAACCTCACGGAAGGCTAGGAAGGAAAGAACATAAGGGACATTGAGTTTCACACGAGAAATGACACTTGTTAGTTAGAATGAAAACTTTCTCAAGAAAATGTGTTTCCGCGGTCCTACTTTGCTTGATGACAGATGAAAATGATCAGCAATTGTAGTCATTTATTGCTGGAAACCAAGTGAGGGGAAAAAAGATCATGTCACGTGGGGAAAGTTTTCATTCTAACTAGCAAGTTCCTATCTGAGTGTAATTCAAAATTCGTTTCACACGAGAAATGAATGCAGGAATAAAGGTTGATACATCTTAAACCAAAGAAAAAAATGAAAGGACAAGAAGTAAAGATTTTGGAACCTCGCGGAAGGCTAGGAAGGAAGGAACATATGGGACATTGAGTTTGACAAGAGCGTGGTCCTGATACACAAGTTGGAGGGTGTGGAGCTCCAACACTACAAGTGTTGCACACGCAGAGGATGGGTCTTCCTTTGAGTAGCTGATATCAACTCCACCGATATACTTGAGCCAGCATGCAGCTTCTGCTTCTTCTGCTTCAATCTCATGACAAGTGGTTCTGGGAATCGGAAACTTCCACGCGAAATCATCATCTACTATTAGTTGCTTCTTGAGCAAATCTTGAACCCTGTGTATATCACAAAGTTCCATTAAGATCATTCATCCATCATCCGAAATCAGTCAAAAAGGCATGAATGAATTAATGCATTAAAGAAATGGCATGTGATTTGATTTCAAACATTGCTATTAGTAAAAGTACTTGATCCACTTCGCCGTCTCTAATGTAGTTGATGCTGCTGCTTCACCACCTTGTTCGTCTCCGCTGCCAAACATCTTGCCTTTCCTTTTCTGTTTACTTAAATAGTTAGCTCCCCTGCCATATATTATGTGAAAACAGCAAGCACAGAAATCTAAAAAATAGTGCTCATCTTCCATGAGGAACATTACCCCAATGTTCCAGCCCACAAAAGCACATGCAGATTACTCCTGATGGTCAAATAAATAATTAAAGCAAAAGCAAAACTAAATTAAAGAGACCAAACCATTTCGGACATTGAATTGATGATTAACAATTTACTCACTAAATTAGATGCAGCAACCAAGAGATGAGAAGGCAGCAATAGCACAGATGAAGGAGTGGTGAAGGAAACAAACCCTAGTTAACTATAAGAGATGAGAAAAGCTAGATTGAATTGAAAAGGACACAAATTATTAAATTAACTATAAGGAGAATTAGCAGGACAGAAAAGTTTATAAATCGAGAGGACCCATTACTTCTCTCTCATAAATAGAAGCGGAAACAAACAGTAAAGGAGTTCAATTGCAACAAGAACAAAGTTAAGAATACGAAGGAGGAAAAAGTTTTTCTTTACCAGATGAGAGAGAAATGAAGAGGAAGATGATGTTCCGCAAACCGCAGTTGGTGGCGAACGTCGTCGTTTATGCCTAAACGCCCAGTCTCCTGCTCCTGCTCCGTAAAATTGAAAGAGAAAAAAAGAAGAGAAGAAGACTGAACTTTATAGGGTTATTTGGGCGATTTTTTCTTGTGGCTTCGCACAGGTAATTATTTCATGTATACGCTAATTGGATTGGATTGGCAACAATGGCAAGTGCTATGAATTTCTTATAATTTCTTTTACTGATGGATTTCGGTTTTCTGGGTTAGTACATCCATTACTATTTTATAGAAAATCTGATTTTTCAACACAAATTCTAAACAAAAAGTTGCTTCTTCAGGTACCCAATTGTGACATGCAAACTCAGAAACATGATTTTCTGGCAATGTTAAAGATTTTCGACAAGATTTTCCAGGTAAGTCTTACTACAACTTGTACATATTGAAACCTTTAGTTTAATTAGTGGTATCATTACTTTTTGCAGTTGAATACATGATTGCCGTTCATGTAAAATACAGTAAACAAGGTAAGATTCAAGTGCATTGAAACACATTAGATCAAAACTTTAGTTGAATTAGCGAATGTGGACAAGTAGACGATGCTCATCCATTCTCTGCCACAGGAACAAGGAGGCACCCATTTTTATTTGGCATCTTGAAACCACCAAAACTAGTATCATAATAATCATCCACCATATCTAATGAATCATAATCATCCTCTTCGTACTCCTCATGACTAGTCGCAGAAGTTTCGTTCGATGGTCTAATCCCTTCTAACAGCATTGCCAATGCTTTCATAGTTGGTCTTTTCTTCACATTTGAATCCAAACACCTTCTTGCCAGCTTAGCAACTGCCATGATATCCTCTTTCTCACCTTCCTTGAGAACACGAGCATCGAGGATGTCGAAGAAACAAGTCTCCTTCATTGAATCTAAGAAGTATTTGGCTAAATTCCTTACTTCTTCTGTAGACTGGGTTGTAGAGAGTGGTTTTTGTCCTGTTAGGAGCTCCACAAGCACAACCCCAAAACTGTAAACATCACTCTTCTCTGTAAATTTACTTGACCGGAAATATTCAGGATCTAAATACCCAAATGTTCCCAATACTCGAGTAGTCAAGTGAGATTGATCTACAGTAATTGATCTTGCAAACCCAAAATCTGATAACTTTGCTCTATATTTATCATCCAAGAGTATGTTCATAGACTTGATATCTCGGTGGTAAACAGGTACAGAAGCAGCAGAATGCAAAAAGGAAACAGCACTACCAGCTTCTTTAGCAATTTGTAAGCGCATTTCCCAAGTAATTGGAAACTCTCCATTCGGATCATGCAAATGTTGGTAGAGTGTCCCATTAGGCACAAATTCGTAGACCAGTAAAGGAACCTCCGTCTCCAAACAACATCCAAGTAGCTTAACCACATTTCTGTGATTGTTAACTTGTGATAAAATAACAAGCTCATTGATGAACTCTTCTCGTATTCTTTCATCCACTAGTTTGGATTTCTTAATAGCTACAATTCTTCCATCCGTCAACATACCTTTGTAAACTGTTCCCCCACCTCCCTTACCAAGGATTCGATTTGCGTTATAGTTGTCAGTGGCCTTCTCCAACTCCAACGAACCGAATAATTTTGTTTGCTCAACACTGGTTCCCCTGGTTGTCAATTGTTGTTGTAGTAATAGCCCACCAATCCTTTCGAAACATTTTTGCCTGACCTTGATGGCCTTTCTTCGTTTTAGCATCTTGTACAACTGCCAACAAGCAATAAAGGACAGTAGGAACCCAAAACCTGATGCACAACCTGCAAAAGTGCCGATTTCAATTAAACAAATTCTCTTAGATTCTTTTAGTTTTTACAAAAATGTAGCATGCCTAAATCTCAATTCAGGTTAAGACTAAAAATTATGTAGCAAGTTGTTGCGTAGTTTCATGTTTCTGTAAGAAATGAACAACAACTAGACGATAAGCTACCTACAAAGGTGGCCCTAATCAGAAATTTCCTGCTGGTTGAATACAGGTCAACTGGACTGATGCAGGTACTCATGTTTTGACGCAGAAAGCTGCTTGTTGTGTATCCATCTGGACAAGGACAATCTTTCCCTTCCACACAGACTAGCTGGCAGCTAAAGTAACCTGGCATGCATTCCCTAGCTGTTTCTAAAAAGTTAGTGCTTGGTTAAGTTGTAACTTAAAAGGGTGCCACTCTTTTTCAAACCTTTACATCCTTGGCGTACGTATGGGATGAACTCGGTGGGTTGGTCGTAGCAAATGCAGAGTTGAGGTGGGCTAACCTGTTCCCAACAGACACCGCTGTGATCTCAAAAAGTACGGCTGGTGAACAAGCTTTTCCCAATTTCGCAATGCCCTTGATGAATTCCCCAGCTGAGCACAGCAGGAACATCGCCCCTTTGGCGCACATCATCCAGGTTTGATTGGAAAGTAAACCAAGATTGATCAACAAGGAAGCTAGAGTCATCTTCAACCTTAGCAACTCCAATTGAATCCGCTACAAACATTTGCATCGCCTCTTCAAACTGCACACAACTCTCAGCATGTGAATCATCCCAGAAATCAACGCTCTCCATCGACAGAGTAGAAATTAAAACCCTAATTGTGCAAAGAGTAGAAGTGTACTTACAGAAAGTGAGAGTGGCGGTTGTGGAAGAATGAATTGTGGGGGTATTAATAGGCGAAACTTTTGATTCCACCTCAAATTTGATTTTCAAATGCCTTCAGATTGCCAATCATTTCCCTCACGCAACTGCGATGGTAGAGCAAAGCCAAGCTGAAGCCGCCATCATCGACACCGAACGGATGCAAGGGTAGCATCGACATCTCCTCCCTCGGTAATCGTGAACGACATTTAATCTTGGCCAAAACCAGAGCTCTAGAACGACATTTAATCTTG
>NBIL01079274.1:0-10890 GCA_002752925.1 Viola pubescens var. scabriuscula | reverse complement strand
GTATGATTAGACAAAAGATGCAGAAGGAGTCTAGACTCTGACCACATTAGCCATTGGCCAGAGCTCCTGACATTTTTTTCTAATACTCTCTTCCTTTTGTCCGGATGTTCCCAAATGATGTATACATTGGCGACATTGTTGATTCTGCAAAGTCTTTTAGGTTAGTACCTCTTGATATTGTTGCCCTTGCATAATTCTCGTATCTTTGTTTGTGTTGCCTACTTTGTACTGGAAACTTTGGTTGCTGAACTCAAAAAATGAACTAACCAAATGTAGACAAGATATTTTGTCTCTGCCTTAAATAAACACGATAATCTGCTTTTTGTATTTTCTTTGAACTTCATTTGAACATTATGTTTTGGGAATGTGGAAGGAAATTACTCTCAGAAACGACATCAGAGGTGAGGCCAGCAATGGGATGGTTTCTAACAAAAGCGCAAGATAGAATTGTTCAATATACCTTGAGACAGATGGTGGTGAAGAGTGCGAATAAATCTAGGTGAGAATATTGGTGCTTCATGCTTTAAATGCAGCTACATGACACATTCCCAAAGCATCCACTTTCTAGCTTATTGCAGGCACTCCTTTGAATACTTGGATAGAGATGACACAATTGTAGCTCATATGACACAGGGCATTGATGCATTTATAAAGGTCTCTCCTGGTTGGCCCTTGTTAAGTTCTCCAACGAAGCTGATCTCTCTCAAGAGTATGGACCCCCACTCAAAGGAAATTTCTTTGTGTTTTCTTTGAGCTTTCTTTGTCGATTATTGGTGTTTATTTGTTGAATCTCCCTCCTCCTTTTTTTCTGATCCGTGTACTTTTCGATTTCATTAGAAGGTGGCAAACTCCTTGGATGTAAATTTACGGCAGAACTTGTCAAGCTACGTGGATGCCATTGAAAAAGCCCTTCTAGACCAAATGAACAGTTGAACTCCACCGCTTTAAAGCACTGTAAATGACGTTTAGTATTTGTACTTTCCTTCTTTATTGGCAATCTGACGTTAAGTTGTGGTTTATCTCAGTCTGACGGCGTTGTTTGTTTCAATGTTTTGTATTCTCTGGCCCCACTTTATCCATTAGCAACACTAGGTTTATCTTACACGGTGTTTGTGATGAAACTCATGCTAAATGCGCAATATCCAGGAAAAAACTTCATTTCATGGCCTTGTAAAAGGAAATAGAAAGTACCATCAAAGTAATTCTTCTCAAGTCTAGAGGGATGGTTGGCACCAACCTTTTTAAACTCAGACTTTTTTCTTCTAAAAAGCCAACTATTTATTAATGTAATCTGGATTGATAAAAACAAACCTCTACAGTAATGCATATGATGAAGTAAAAACAGTGGAGGGAATATCCTTCGCTTTAGGGTCATGGCTTTGATTGAAGCAGGATAGCGACCAACACTCCTAGTGTCAAAGTCATGAACACTGATGGGGATGTCAGCATTGTCAGGAAGAAGGCAAACTTTGAAGCCTTGAACTTTGGCATAAAAAAAAAAAATCTTCCAGCGCCATAAAAATAAACCAATAATGCCCAACATACAGCAAAGAAAAAATCTGGTAAAACTTTTTTCTTTTGCTTTCTAGGAACAAGTACAGAAGAATTGCACTGAAAATCTGTTGCCTTCTAGGAATGAACGAGTACAGAAGAATTACAGTGAAAAACTGGACATGTATAACATAATTCTTTCTGATCCCCATCCGGTCATTTACATTTGTCACTACTTCAACTTATCACCTTTAACCAACATTAACTAGGAACAACTAAAATATTACTGAATGAACAATTTAAGATAATCAAAGAAGTGATTGAATGGAGAAGAAATGTTGGCGACATCAGTGGAAAACTCTGGACAAGTAGGAAGAGATTTAGGCTAAGCATACCATTAAGTTTCTTTAAGACGAACAACATCCCTTTTTAGCCTCTGCATTACCTTCCTGGTCTCCATCCTGTAAAACCACAGTTTTCCCATTTCCCATCGGAGGAGCATCCTGTTTCCTGAGCTCTTGAGATATCATAACTTTCCGACTTAATATATTGTAGATCTCCTTAACAACCATCTGAAAGGCAGCAGCTACATTGGACGAATCAAGAGCTGAAGTTTCCATGAAAAACAAACCCTGTGCCTCTGCCAAGGCCTTGCCTTCTGCTGTGGGTACCTCTCTGGCATCTTTTAGATCAGTTTTGTTGCCAACAAGTATTGTTACGACATTCATGTCAGAGTGAGCTGCCAACAGAAAAGCCAACTATAAGCACAAAACCTTTGATAGAGGGAACATTTCTTCAGTGCCAAAAAAGCAAATCAATATATTCAAAGGAAATGGAAGAGCAAAGCAGCTACAGTGCAAGGAATCACTTCCACACTATTCGCAATCTTATCTAAAGGCTTTAAGTGTGATCATCACTAATTTTTTTCGAGCCTGCATATGGTTAAGATGATAGGCGCCTTGGGAGAGAGAAGATTATCAACAATAAATCAAAGGCATTACATCATGTAAAGTTAGAGGATATCATAGAGCACCACAAGTTACCGAAACACAGTCAATGTCATATAAATTTCAAAAATCTGATTGAACAATGGGGTTCATTTACTGGAAGAAACAAATGATTGAACTGCAGTGGTACAACAAAACATTAATCCTCAAAAGACAGAAACATAGAATGAATTGTTTTTATCAATCTTACTGTGAAGTTCATTAAGCCATCTGCCAATGCTATCAAATGTCTGGCGCCTACTGATGTCATAGACCACAAGAGCTCCAACCGCGCCTCTGTAATACGCTGAGGTAACAGCCCTAAACCGCTCCTGACCAGCTGTGTCCCAGATCTGCGCTTTAACTTCCTTTCCATTAATGTCCATCTTTTGGGTTTGGAACTCTACTCCAATGGTTGACTTAGAATTGGGATAGAATTCATTTCTAGCAAATCTGGCAAGCAAATTTGATTTCCCAACAGCAGAATCACCAATTAAAACAATCTTGAAAAGGTAATCCTCAGGTTTGTCCTCCTCAGAGTAAAATGCCATCTTCCAGCCACGGAATTACTGCTCACTCTATGCAATCACGCTAACAACAACAAGACTTCTGGGTTGTAGATCTATAGAGAGGGGCGAGATCCTTATCCAAAAATAAGGAAAAAGAATCAGAATACCCAATAACAGAAGGCAGAATAAAAAGGAAACTTGCAACGCAGAGAAGGTGTATCATGAAATTTCACGGAATTAAATAAACCCAAACCCTCTTCAAGCTGACTTGTACCTCGATTTGATCAAACCCTATAAAGCATTGGTCTTTAAGGAGACCAATTTCACTAAACCCATCACTGACTATACGAGTGTTATCAGAAGCAATAAAGGAAACTGATTTAAGCCCAGAATTACCTGAGCGTAGACGAGCGAAAGCAGCAGCAGCAGTAGAAGAAGAAGCAACAGCTACACCCCTTGTCCTTAGCATCATCTCAAATTTCAGCTTCTACTCCAAATTCAACCAAGGAGGTGAAAGGAAGAGCCACGAGCGTAGACAGCAGAGAATAATTAAGAATATATATATTATTATTATTATTCATGAAGGAAATAGAAAATATATGATTACTAAAAATGAAGAAATTGCCCCCCCGCAACGATGTAGAGGTAAATGCCCAATCAATCAAATTAGGGAAGAAAAGCTGAAATGAATAACGCGTCTCAATTTTTGCCAGGTGACATTAAACGGCAAGAAGACCCAACTCCAAACGCTTTGTCGTTACAATTCTTTTGATATTCAAACGACACGTCGTACACTGAAAGAGGTCATGAAAACAAAAAGAACATTTTTTTTGTCCTTTTTTTAATTTTTAATTTTTTAAAAACGTTTGAAAGTTAAACTAGTCCATCGATCTGCACCATCCATTTTAATTGCTTGCATTATTGAAACAGCGAGCACTAATTATTATAAATATGTCCCTTTTGCTTAATTAGATGAACTAAAGGAAAACCCAGTTGTTGAAGGAAACCACAAGAACTTGCAAGATGTTACTAATACTTAATTAGTAGATGGGTCGATTGATCAATCTAGCCCAACAATATCTCCAAAAAAAAAACAAGTTTACAAAAGTTAAAATAGGTGATTACGCAACCAGACCAAAATTGTTAAAATCGAGAGTTCAAGTAAACTCGGAATTGGTATGTGAAATCGAAAACGTAAAATTATAAGAGTTTACATATTTTGATAATTTAAATTATTTTTATTATTATTATATATATATAGTCATTTTCTAAATAATTTGATTAGTAATCATAATTTTTTTACATCAACAAAAACAAAGCCATTTCCACCAAACCAACGCGTTGTTAAACTACAAAAATTAAGCAATAATTCATACCAACAGAACCATCATCTCCAATTATAAGTAGTAACAATTACTAATACCTGTATAGTATACTACTCTCCTCAAGTTCTTTCTGATGCGGTGGCAAAATTAACCAGGCAAGGCTGCACGAGGGAAAGAAGAAAAGCTATGACAAAAAAAGAAACCTTACATCCACAAAGCAAGCAATCTACTGTTCCTCTTAAGTGTCTAAACTCTGCACTAAACATTATAGATACTGATAATATACAGGCATTTTCTCATAAAAGGTACATGATCAAATGCAATTACAACATTTCTCTAACTTTTACAGTTCAGGCCGTATCATAAATGTTCCGGGATTCCCTTGTTATTTCACCAAGTGGGATAATGATGTTCCAAAAGAGATCACCCATCAACGATGAATTGGTCGTCCGGAGCATCTCCATCAACCCTACTGTCCCCATGTTCCATACCATTCACATGGTGCAAATTCTGCATCATTTGTGATAGGTAATGGTTGCTAGCACCTGTATGGTCAGACAGGCCAGTTGGATGACCAGTCCACTGTGAAACAATCCCAAGCAACTGACTACTAAGACTTTGTTGCTCATGAAGAATACGGGTTTGAATCTGCTCCATTTCTGCTCGGTGCTGACTCAACATCCCTTCCATCCTCTCCGTCCATTCTGACCTCCTCCTATTCATTCTGTCCTCCCATTTACTCTCTTCAATCAAGTTCTCCTCTCTTCTTATTCGTTCCCTTTCCTTGCTCTCCTTATCCATTGCTTCCCACTCTTGAATCCTTTGCCTCCTTAACCGTTCTCTGCCTTCTCCCCTTTCTTCCCTCTCTTTTTCCTTTTCTTCAAGTCTCCGCTCCCACTTGTGCTCCTTCTCCAACCGAATATTCTCCCTTCTCTGCCTCTCCTGCTCCCTCTCCCCCTCGCGTTGCTCATACCTAGCCTCCATTTCCCTCACCTGCCCTAACTGATTGGAAAGGAACCCAAACACCCTCTTCCCCAACCCCTTTAATGCCTTCCTCTTCCTTTTCAAACTAGACACACTAGGTTCCACTTCTTCAAACATGAAACCATCATCCCCATCCTCCCTCACTCGCCCATTACCGTTGTAATTCTCCTCCGCCTCTTCCCCTTCATAATCAAATCCCAAACCTAGCATCCCATTCTCACCTCCATCCATCGCAGCGAAATCCCCATCTGCTGAATTACCCATTTGCCCAAATTCCACCATCTCAATCCCTCTGCCAACCCCCAACAAACCCCCGCCATTCTCCCTGTTCTCATTCAAGACCCCCATCAAATCATTACTATTACTTCCATTAGTACTATAAGCAGCTGGCACATCCCCAAATACTTCCTTGTATCTTAGGAAGTTCGACCAATACGTGAGCCCTTCCACCCAATCATACTCTTCACTGTTGTTAGAAAACTCTCCACTACCCCCTGAATTCTCCAATGAACCAAACTCCGGTTTCTTAATCTTCTGCTTAACAAGCAAGTATTGATGCCTCATGTTTTGCACTTTGGTGGACACATCTTTCCATGTCCACTGCCATGGATATGCAGAAGGATCGTGAGCATTGTGTACAGAGGTCACATACAATGCAATTGGCTTATATTTCTTCTCCCGAGTTTTCATTTTCGCTAACGTCCCATCAGCTACCATCTCACCATATTTCTCAATTAGGGTTTTCTCCTCATCTTCTGTCCATTTCTTCCTCCGAGGAGGCACCATGATATACCGACAGACACGGACACACAACAGCTCTACCACAAATACATCTAACAACATACAATTTCTCTCTAATTATCTAGTATCAGATACAAAATTGAACATCAAGGAACAAAGGGCCAGAACCAAGCCGACCCAGATCGAGAAAGCTACAATATTGAGCAACAGAAGCAAGTAAAGAGCCTACCTTGATGAGCAGATTGAAGAATTGTTAAGATGGGTCTCTCTGAAAGTACATGAAAGAAGATTGTCTCGAGAAAGTTGGGAGAGAGCGATGGAATCTGCGCAAGAAAGTGAGTTGAGGTAAGAGTAAGATTAACTCATTTGAAGTAAAAAGTACAGCATAGCCATAGTCATTACAAAACAAACGGTAAACGGTATTTTTCCTTGTGATGTCAGACCGCGGTATGTTTGGTTTTTTTTTTTTTACCCCCTTCAACTGGAGTGACCCGTCGCTTATAGATCTCAACTTTTAAAAAAATATATATATTATTAAGATTAAAAAATACTTACAAGAAATTGTATAGGTGGTGGGAAAAATTAAAATAAACATAAAATCTTCTCTGTTGAATAATTATTTAGTTCTTAAAAGAAATTAAGAAATTTGTAAAGAATTGAATTCGATCCAAAATCTGACATTAAGGTTATCGATCCAAAATCTGCAGTAACTTCAAGTTTTATAGTTTCACCGGTTCAGTTCCAATCTGTCTATGTATTTTGCAAGAGATCATCGCCATCCTCTCAGAGGCCTTGCAGTGTACAACTTGGATATTATTACATCAGGCAAATACAAAATTATCCATCTTCAAATGAATACTTTGCTGCGAATATGTTGAATGTCTTCAATCGAATTAACGATCGCAGCCCATCAGATGAAAAAGACTCATTCCCGATATAAATGATTGCAGAGGAACTAGAAAGGCCTCTGCTCACACCTCTAATAACAATAAATACAAAAGCTTTGAAGCCGGACGTGCAAAAGGAACAACTAACTAGATCTCTGGGTTCAGTTTTGACTGCCACCTCCTGTGTTCTCCCCCTTCAATAACTCATTCACACAGAATTCAAGCACATTGTCACATATTTTATTCCGCTGCTGAAGCATTTGAATAGATTGTGAGCAAACAAGCTTTAGTTTTCCAACTTCCAATTCAGCTGCGGCAGAAGAACCTTGTTGCTGCAAATGAGGAAAATGCACAATCACTTTTGACAGAAATATCAGCAGAAACAGTTGACACTGAAGTCATCTCTTCTGTTATATTCATCAGTCTACCGGAGAGGCTAAAACTACTGATATGTATGAAGTGAATCACGAACATATACTATCATTTACAAACCTGAAGTGTTTTGATTTGATCATCAATTACTTGACAGCTGAGGTATGAAACACCTAGAGGTTCATTACAGGTAGCAAGTCCAACTGCAGCATTAATTCCAGCAGTTTCATCTGTCGAGTTCATATATTTACTTAATGGAGGTGGTAATGATGATCCATGCTTTTTTGAGGGAGCTGGCACGCTCGACACCCGAGGATTGAGGTAAAGTGGTCGCCTAATAACATGAAGATTGCTCACAGGGCCTGCAACATACATAAAAATGAATAACCCAATGGTGAGCTATGGACTTTTACTTGTCAAAACTAAGTATCCTTGTACCATCGGCTAACATAATTCTCACAGAGCATGCATTCCTCTAAAAAGAGTGGAAATCATGGTTAGTAAGATTTAGTTCAAGTAGCTTCAAGGATTCATCCAACACGGCTTTAACATTTGCAGTTTTGGATATAAAGATTGCTAAGATCTGCAGACACAACCATTGCTTCATTTTCTGTGTTAACCTAAGCTGGTTTCTTCTTGTCCAGCGTAACAAAAAACAGCCATCTAATGGTGCATTTACTATGTCATGCTTTACTCTTTCAGCACCCTAGATAAGAGTAAATGTAGAAATGGTTTCAAAAAATTATTTGGTAGATCAGAAGTGTCCAAGGGGGGCTACAAAAGCACCACAAAAAAGGGGTAGTTGCTTATGATGGTGGTGCAAGGATCATACTCTGAAGTGTGTTTTCATGAAGAACATGAATTGCCAAACTTCAAGCCTAAAGACAGAGCAAAGTTTCCGTAGTTCATTTTTCAGTTTCACCAATCATCATTCAAATGGGAGAAATCTTGGTGGGAAAACATGGGGCAAAAAAGACAGTTCATGGAGTTGCAATGTAAGGGGAAGAAAGACCCATCAAAATACATATACAGTGCCAAACATTTCAGATATTACCTTTTGCATGCTTGAACATGCGAACGATGCTGTGTCTTCTGGGATCCCAAGCTCGAATCACACCATCCTCTGATCCAGAAAGCAATAAATTTCCATTTTTACTGTATGCCAGGCAAGTAACAGCCTTACTGTATAAAATAAAAGTAGCTGTTAGTTAAAGTAAAACAAGAAATAGGAAGAAAAATGAAACATGCACATTTCTAACCAAACCCAAACCATGAAAGAATCACAAGGAACCAAATAATTTAAATTCTGAGTTCATAACTTATGAACTTTGACGACTTAAATCCTTTGGGAGGAAGAGTCATTCGTAGACAATGGCCAGAATCTCAGTGGAAAACGATTAGAGTAACTATCAAGACCCACTATTGAGATTAAGAATGAATTCTAAAAAGAGAACACCCTTGAGTTTTCAAGCATCTGCCGCATAACCTTTAAAAGGCACAGGCAGACTTGTGTAGTTATAGTAGTGGTCGCAAAGTAGAAACATGTAGCATAGCAAACAGTATTATACAAGTTTCTTTATGATATGACATGCAACTGTAATTTATTGAGAGGGAAAAAAAACTGTAAAGCTAAAACCTGTGAGTAGAAAATGAAGCCATAATATGCAACCAGTGACTTTTGGATGACGAACTATCAGAATGGAGCGCCGCAATGTATATCTTGCCATCTCTACCACCAGCATAGAAGACATGTTCACCAGGATCCAGGGCCATTGCATCAATTACTGAGGGAAATACAATATTTCTCAACAATTTCCCCTTAGATATGCTCCACACCTAAAACAGTCGCCATTACAACAGAAATTTAACACATGTTAGATACAAAAGCCAACATGATTGCATGAATTGTGTGAAAGACAGTTATCAAATAAAATCCCCAAAGACAAGCTTCATAGAAAATAATTGAATCTGATATAAGTGGCATGCACCGAGACAATGAGAAGAAAAACTGAGTATTTGATGCAATTAACTGTGCAATTGTTTTGGTTATACGTTTTAATAAACGAGTATATTTAGAAATCTCACTATAAGTCACTACAACTTCAAACTACTACTTTTCAAACAAAAAAAACTTTGAATTACTACGTACAAGAAGTACACGTCTAGTAGAAAATAATCTTAAAAAAAATATGGCATCAACCTTACACGTTCGATCCTCTGAAGCTGAAACTATAATTGCATTGCTTCCTCCATACCCCACAACAATATCAGTAACACGCAAAGTGTGCTCTGAAAAGCTATGCTCGTACAAATGGCTTACGTCCTCCCTTCGATATTCATCAAAGATCCTAATTCACAAAAACATCCATCCATTCACACCAAATAACCGAAAAGAAAGAAGAAAACAAAGTAGGAAATGACCAAAAGAAAAAGAGAGTTACGTGAAAAGCGACCACACTCTAACAGAACCATCCTCTGACCCAGAAACCAACAATGAATCATCCTCGGTGAACACTAAACATGTCACTGCCCGATAATGTGCACGCCATTTCTTAAGCAGTGTCCCAGTTGCGACCTAAAATACACCCGAATGCATAGGAAACATGGATATGAGTGTTTCTTAATCCTTTTCACTATAATCAAAGAAAAGAAACAGTAGATTCGTAAAATAACCTCACCTCCCATAGGTATATACTCCCAGACAAGCCTCCACCGACAATATACGTGCCCTCACTGTTAGAAGCAAGTGGCTTTATGGATTCTTCAGGGAAGCATTTAACTTCTGCTTGAGGCTATAAAAATCGGGGGAAACAAATTGTAAGCTTTTGTGTCTTTTTCCATAGCGTAATATCATCAAACAGCTTGTGTACCTTAAGCCAGGACCAATAGAGGACAGAACCGGAGGTTGCATTGGTTTTCTGAAGTTGTGAGGAGGCTAAGAAGCGGCGGCCGACAGAGATGAGGCCGTGAGAAGGGGAGGCGCAGGGTTTATAACGGAGTTGCTCTGCCCCCGTTTGTAGGTCCCAGCAGCCAATCCCGCCGTCGATTGAAGAGGATGCGATAACTATCTCCTGTTCTTCCATGTCCGGTGAGGCTTTCTAATTTTTCTTTCTAAGAGGCGCGTGCTTTTGGCGGTGAGGGAGACACTTTTTAACTTGCTGTTATTAACTGCTAAGCCCTAAAGATCGCCAGCCTCTGCCTCATGTGGGTCTGGGCTTTGTTAGGGTTTTAGGATGGCATTTTTCAGCCCATTAGAATCAGTGGGAATTTTAAACAACCAAGTCTATTTCGGCGTATCAAAGCCCAAAAGTTGACTCTATATATCCGGTTTGATCCATTATATATATATATATATATACTATTATTTTAGTCATCATAACATTATATTTTCTCCGTCTTTTAATAACTGACGCTTTGAAATAGTAGCAAATTTAAAATAATGATTTTTGATCTTATTTTATTCCACATTGTTTCATTTTTACTCCTAATTTCTACTCAAATTACCACACCATCATCAAATTGGATTAATGAATAATTTTTTTTTTATCATTTGCACAAATATATACTTCGGAAAAAATAAAATGATAAGTATTAT
>NBIL01079272.1:0-14094 GCA_002752925.1 Viola pubescens var. scabriuscula | reverse complement strand
TTCTCTCTCTAATATCCCTCGTCTCCCTCTCTCTCTCTCTCTCTCTCTCTCAATGTTCTGCTCATTCTATGCTCAGATCTTATTCTCACTCTTTCACAAATTAAGGTTCATTTCTTCTCTCCTCTTTTTTGGTCCTTTTCCTGTGCGGACGCCTCAATTATTTGATTTCATTGTTCGTTTAGGAAAGCTGAGCTAGGGGTTTGGATCTGGGTTTGATTTCTGTGGGAGATTAGGGTTTGGTGGATTGATCAATTAATGTGTTTTATTATTGATTGAGCTGACTGGTTATGTATGTCCGTGTGTCAATCAATTGTTGCATTAATTAAATTCTAGTTCTGCTATTCATTGCAGGTATTCCATTTTCGCCCTCCTGTCAGCTCTTAGCTCATTCAGGGGCTATTTGTGAAACATTTTAATTGTTTGCAATCAAAGTGCTCCAGTTTTGGTGATTGAAAGCTTTCAGAGTTGTGTTTTGGCATCCTGGTCTGATTCAGGTACTATTTTAATTAGATTTTTGTTGTTGCTCTAGCTTTTCCATTTTTGCTGGATTTGTGTTGGTTGTGGCACAAAGTTTCAGCTATTATTTTCATTAATAAATGTAGGATGTAGGATGGGTTCATTATTTTTTTATAAATGCTCTATTAAGATCATGGTAATTAATGTAAAGCGTGTTGTAATAAATGATAACAAGATTTCCATTTATGGAATTTAGTTGGCGAACAAAGTGAATTTTCAATATAATGATTTATGTGCACTTTGGACGTTTTAAGAAATTGGGTTTTCTCTTCTTCTTTTCCCCCTTCGTTTTAGAAAAAAAGAGTTTGTTTTATTTAATGGCTTCAGCAGGCTTTATGTGTTTAATGGTTTCCAAGGGGGGCGAAAGTTTTTATCTAATCAGATGCAATATTCTGTTTTTAGTCTCCACTGGGTTTAAAGATCTGTGTTCTCTTTTTAGGTATTTTTAAGAGTCTGCGTGTGCTAGATTCTGAAATGCTTCTGTTCATGGGTTCTTCAGCTAACTTCTTTTTATTTCTATGGGTCTCTCGTTGTCTAGTTTTGTGGTTGTTCTCTGCAATTTTCCCAATTCTATGGCTTAATTTTACTTCTAGGTACTTTAGTTTTCCTTGGGATATGGGATATTTGTGTAAAGTAGCAGCTTTAAAACCTGACCTATAATTTGTCATGTTCCATAACGTGCTTGTGTATACATTTGGGACAAAAATTAATTGAAGCATGGGAGATGGAGTGCAAGTTGGAAAAAGTGGAGAGGAAACCAACACTGCTTTTTCATTATTTGTGTGTTGATTTTTTTTTCCTTATCTGCTTTTTGGTTCAGGTTCTCATCCTGCTGATTGAATGGTTCTGAGCTGTTTAATAGGGATTGGGCGTGTGATTGGAAGATGAGTCGCACGACGAATGAGAGTGATGATGGGATGCTCTCCAAGGATCACACTGGGTCGCCATTGACTGATGATAACTGCAGTGGAACTGCAAATGGGGGACTTGTGCTTAAGAAAGGGCCATGGACTTCTGCTGAAGATGCAATTTTGATGGAATATGTGAAGAAGCATGGGGAGGGGAATTGGAATGCTGTTCAGAAGCACTCAGGGCTTTTCCGTTGTGGTAAGAGCTGCAGATTACGATGGGCTAATCATCTCAGGCCTAACTTGAAGAAAGGAGCATTTACTCAAGAGGAAGAACAGCTAATCATTGAACTTCATGCCAAGATGGGAAACAAATGGGCACGCATGGCAGCACATGTAAGTCTTTACACTTTTCCGATAAAAACATTTGTAGCATATCTGCTCCTCTTTTTTCTTTATTTTCAATATTATTGGAAGAATATTGAATTCAAATGGCTATGGGAAGCAATAAGTAGAAACTTAGTCTCTTGGGGGAGTGTTTCTGATGCCTTTACCACCCATGATTTTACGGCAACTGCTGTTTTTATGAAAAACCTTTACCACTAAGGTCTCATGGGTGAACTTAATTAAGTAATATTTCTCAATGAAATTCATGTCTAGTTTTGCATATGGCATCACTGCAAGGGTATTCAGAATCTGCATGTTTTGCATGTGGCATCATTGTGTCTGTATAACTGTATTCAATTTCTACATTTTCTGAGCTTGTGTTCTGAATAAGCCTGTGGTATTTTGCTTGTTTTTTGTCCTCTCAGTTACCTGGTCGTACAGACAATGAGATAAAGAATTACTGGAATACACGAATTAAAAGGCGACAGCGGGCTGGATTGCCTCTTTATCCTCCTGAAGTCTCTTTGCAAGCAATGCAAGAGCGTCAACGGGGCCTGCACATTAATGGGATTGATGGTGGGGATAATGGACATCATGATCTCTTGTCGAACAACAGTTGTGAGATTCCTGATGTCGTGTTTGACAGCTTAAAGTCCAACCATGGTATCTTACCTTATGTCCCTGAGCTTCCTGACATTGCTACTGGCAACATGCTGATAAAAGGTTTGGGCTCTGCTCAATATGGTAGCTTCATGTCACCAACAATACATCCTCCAAAGCGTCTTCGAGAATCACCGAACTTGTTAACTGGTTACAGCGTCAGTGTAAAAAATGAGTACTCCCTGTTTGACCAGTTCCATGATGATACTGACAAGGTTGCCCATTCCTTTGGTTTCCCTTTCTCTTTTGATCATGATTCTACTGCCAAAAACTCCCAGTCGTTTGGTGATAATCAGGGTTGCCATACCCTTTCAAATGGCAATTTCTCTACTTCTAAGCCTACATCTGAGGCGGTGAAGTTGGAGCTCCCTTCACTCCAATATCCTGAAACTGATTTAGGTAGCTGGGGGACTTCCTGTTCCCCCCCACCTTTACTTGAGTCTGTTGATACTTTTATCCAGTCCCCTCCTACCATAACACTCGAGTCAAATTGTCCCTCCCCGCGCAATAGTGGCCTGTTGGATGCTTTGCTACATGAGGCCAAGACTCTCAGCAGTGCAAAGAATAATTATTCAGACAAGAGTTCAAATTCATCAACTGTTACTCCTGGCGATATTGCTGACAGTTCTGCCATGAATATTGATGAGACAGAATGGGATGACTATGGTGACCCCCTGTCTCCATTGGGTCACTCTGCAACTTCTCTTTTCAATGAGTGCACTCCCATCAGCGTCAGCGGGAGTTCTTTGGATGAGCAACCACCTACCGAGAACATTATTGGTGAGTATCTATGTATCAGTTCCTCACAGTCCTAGTGAGACCCAGTTCAGCTGAATTCTTGTTTGTTTTTTGCTTTTTGTTTCTCATCTTCAAGTTCATTCTGGTATCTTCCAGTTGCTTGGAATTGGATCATTTCCTGAAGTTCCCAATCTCTACTGATTTTGGGTTCCTTTTCTAAACCAAGATTTGGATGTTTTGCAGCGCACAATATAAAATCAGAGCCAGCTGATCACTATTGGACCGCAGATACAGAAAGAGAAACCTCCAACTCCAATAGATTGGATATGACTCGCCCTGATGCTTTGCTCGCTTCTGATTGGCTTGGGCAGAGTTCTGGTTACATTAAGGACCAAATGATCATGTCTGATGCCATAGCATCCCTTCTTGGTGAGGACTTGAGCAATGATTATAAGCAGATGGCTGCTGGAACTCCTACTTCTAGTCAAGGATGGGGACTTGGTTCTTGTGCATGGAATAACATGCCTGCTGTCTGTCAATTATCTGAACTCCCTTGAAATCTGCTATATACCAGTTGTATGAACCTTTGTTGCTTCGTTCCTGTTGATTTTGTTAATTTGGGTAGTCAGGTCTAGGCATCAGAGCCTTGCATACCTGTTGGACTGATAAAGCTCATTTAGGGTAAGAGACTTATGGTTCAATATCTTTGAGTCAAAGGCTATTTGTTTTTCATTTGTTTCTTGATGAATCAGGGGAATGCCTGTATGCCTATATCGAACTAGACGAGGTATACAAATGCATTATGGCTTTTGCTAAACCTGTAGAATAACTACGTACTTTGACCCGATTTTTTTGGTAATTTGATGGATTTTATTGGTTTCCATGGATTTGATCAGTTTTTGTTGTGATTGATTTTTATTGTTGTTTACCATCAAAGAGCACTGAATATTTATTTAATCTTCTTTGGTTATTTGGGGTATTTTCTTGCAACATGAAACTGAAGCTTTTACTCCTATTTAGGGTATTTTTGTTCCAAAATGGCTTTCTGGTATGATTTAAGGTCGGTCACCTGACCTAATTGGATGCAGTAGATTGGTCTATACGTTTGTACTGCAAAATGTAACTGACAGCTTTTTCTGCAGTAAACGTACCTTAACCAGTCAATAGTCAAGCACACCGTATCTGACTTGTCCTTATTCAAGTTAGGTGCGCAGTGCGCACATTCAAAACTGACAGTTTGTACTTTGTACTTTCACAGTTTGTATTTCCAGAATGTAAAACGATTAATCCTTAGATGTAAATGTTGTTTTACTCCACATGCTTTTTTTCTTGTCAAAGAAAAGCATATTAAGTATTTTCTTGTGAAAACAAACAGCGCTTGATTAACTTTAGGTACCATGAAAGCGGAAGGTGCGAAAAGAAGAAAAAGAAAATTACAATATGGTTAGCAGGATTATTCTTTCTCAAAGAAGTCGAAACCCTCGCCTGAACGGCCTAGTATTCTCGACTATGGGTCTCAGAAATGGCTAGTATTGATAATGGCGCGCGGGTTATACAGCCTAGTTTTCTCGACTTATCGATCTAAAAAATGGCTAGTATTCGTAATGGCGCGGGTAACAGGCCATCGGGGGAGATGGTGGACGCTTTATACATCCATGGTTACTCATGCTGCTGGACAATGCAGGTTCCCAAGGGTATAAAACAGGTTGAGAATCTGTAGAGAAGCTTGAATAATCTTCAACTGTTGACTCGGCTGATTCATGGATACTATTTGGTGAATCCGATTCTGCTGGAGAAAAGTCTCGGATACTGCTCGTGTGGCTCTCGACTAAGTAATTTAAGGCGTAAACCACCTGCCGATTTAGTTCCAAACACCAAAAAGATCAGTATCATTTCATCAACAACAAATTTTAGTAATTGATTGCCATGTAATTGTATGCAAAGATTTCACTTTCCAGGAACAAAGTTTATGGTATAGTCATCGCATTTTCGGCATGTTAATGCAGTCAAATTGCTTCAACAAAACTGATTAACATGTTGACTGCATTGTGCTTTCTGACATTGGTTGCATAATTTACAAACATTTTTACCTTATCCATTTTCAAACGCTTCTGAGAATCCTTGCTGAGACACTTTTCGGCTACTCGAACCATCCAAAAGAGTTGATGGATATCGTGAGATTCCCAGAGCCTCTCGTCAATCAAATCAGGATAGTTTCTTTCTTTCAATAGCGGCCTTGCCTGCAAGAAAAAAAATTTGAACTTTTATGAGTAGAACCCTAAAATGTCAAGTTGCTAGTCCCTCTTCAGGACTTTTATTGACCATGTTGTTTGTTTTTTCTAACATTTGTTACTTTTAGGTCAAGAAATGGATGGTTCTTATGGTGAAATCGTATTTATGTCAAAGTAATTTACCCATCCGACGAGGCTACTGCCTCCAAGTTTCTTGTCAGTAGTCTTCAATCCAGTAATCAGCTGCAATAGCACTACCCCAAAAGCATAAACATCAGTCTTCTTTGACACTTTCCCGCTTTCAGCATATTCTGGTGCCAAGTATCCCAGCGTTCCTACAACCCTCGTCTCCAGCGAGTGGTCTGAATCCTCGTGAGTTCTTGCGAGCCCGAAATCTCCTAGCTAATACAGTGGAAATGTCAAATGAACAATGGCGTAAATGAGTTATATAAACAAGATTAATGACTATAGGTGCTTGTTGTGCTGGCTTGTAAAAGGTGCATAATAAAGTTTGGTTTTGTACGAAAACTTTGGAATCTCAACATCGATCTCGATAACTTTTTTATGATATTACCAGTGCTTGGTGGTCATGAGTTATGAGGATATTGCTTGGCCTCATATCTCTGTGGATGATGCTGTTCTCATGCAGATAGTGTAAGCCTCTTGCAACTCCCAATGCTATTTTCATCCTTTTCTCCCAACTGAGATTTCGGCGGCTATGTTCTGCATCATTCAACAAACATGACTATTGGGGTTAGGTATCGATATGTAGTTAGCAACGGTGAGATCATTGTCATCAGCAACATGTGCATACTAACAAAATGTACTAAATTTCCATAGCGATTGTGTCGAGCCATTCCTATGAAAATATAACGGAATTTGTATGGTAATGTAGGGTTCATACTTGACAGATGCTGGTCCAATGAACCATAACAGACATACTCGTAAACGAGCAGCCTATGGTTTCCTTCTGTACAGGATCCTAACAGCATCACCAAATTCTCATGTCTGGCTTTGCTCAGTACTTGAACTTCAGATTTGAATTCCTTATCTCCTTGCACACTTGCACTTTTATGTTGCTTCACAGCAATATTTAACCCGTTAATTTCGCCTTTGAAGACAGAACCGAAACCACCTTCTGACAGGAATTTTTTATCAGAAAATCCTCCTGTAGCAGCAAATAGCTCTGCATAGGTAAAGTCTCTCTTCCACCCTATCTTCGGTCGTCTGTTATCGCAGACTGAGCAGATGGAGTTTTTGAACAACTCATCTCTTAAAATGTCCCCCATCCAATCATCATAGTTGTTCTGTTGCCCTTTATGATCATTTGGGCTGGCAGAATGACACGTCGCGGCGTCGGATAGTTGAAGAGGTTGAGTTACCCCTTCTGCTGCTTCTATAATAGGAGTAGTTTCGTTTTCTTCATCTTGAGGGTTCATGTAGAAGCTCTTCGCCTCGCTGAGATTGGAGCTTGAAGCTTGATGAAAATATGCAATTGAAGTTAAGGTTATAGCCATCATGATCTTATCAACTGATTTTTAAATAAGGAAATGTGATGAATGAAAGCTGAAAAACTTACCATATTCCGGGCTCCCTGGTATCATTTCATCATACCATACTTTGTTATCTTGATTTACTTCTCTGTCCTTTCTTGATTTTGGTTTATTTTTAGGTCCTCTCAATTCCTGAATGGTGTTGTCACGTTTAATCTTTGATATCCCACAAGGGAGCTTGTCCATTAGGTGTTTCTTGTCTCTCTTCATCTCCCTGCATCATACAAAGTAAAAACCTTCAAAAGTTGAACTGCAAACATTAACCCTACAAAGAAAAATCGGCACATCCTTTATCAAGGCTTGATGTGAGCTATCTTTAAATTACTCTATGCACAATGATTGAACCAACAACCTCTTACTCAAGGGGCGGGAGCGCTGAAGGACTTCAAAGTTAAACCATATGTTAGTTTCATCACTTATAATACCGAATGTGTCTGCAACTATCTCTTGCAAGATTAACTCCTTAGTCTTATATCCTTGAGTACTAAGTTAGAACAATGATGCTAAGATATCAAGTTAGAAGTAAAAGCTTTAGAGTTTAGAGTGAGGCAGGACCTGTCAAGTACCACCCATGTTGCCTGAATTCTTCTGGCAGAGTTCACGGCGAGCGTTTTTGGTGTCGATGCAGCCTTAATCTCTATACGGAACTCAATCTGAGGAATTTCATGGATTGAAAGTTGAAAAAAAATGTGCAGTCAGGCTACGATTAGTGCTATATATATCTAAAGATTGTAGGATCAAAACTTTCCTGAAACTTAAATCTGTTCTTTCTAGGGTTTTTCTGGTAAAAGGTATTGTTCATTTTTTTTCCAGAAACTTGACTGACTGAAAATAAGAAACAATAACAAAAACATAAAACAACAAGAGAAATCAAACTGGCCAAAGTAATCTGACCTGTTCGGTCTCGCACTTTTTGGAAATTTCCTTGATTTCTTCATTGTTATGGTACTCTTCTCTTATCCTGGAAACTTCTTCTGCAATGAATTTAGGGTTTACCCCTCCAAATATTGAACTTGTGTCTACCTTGATCTTATATCCCACTAATAATAAAAAAGAAGAATAGACAGGAAGGGAGAAGGAAAAATTAGGTTTGAAAAAAGACCAAGAAAATCTGTCAGTAACATGAATTGTTCCTGATATATATATAGCTGTTGCTTCTACTGCAAGATACTAAAAGGTCACTGCACATTTATGTAACCCCAACCCTTTTAAATAAAAGTTTTATACTTTGAAATGAATCAAAACCATTTTTTCTGATATAAACGAGAAAGTTTTATTAATGAATTAGTTAAAGTTACATAGAAGAACTTCCTGCAGAATGAAAACTATCTGCAGAATATATCTTCCAACTGCAGAATTAATCATACCATTACTTACTCAATGTCATTCTTTTGGCATGAAAGGAAAAGAAAGCAAATCGTAAATTTTCTTAGTTTTTGAGCTGCGGTGAGAGGTTACGTACTAGGGTTATTAAGCTGGTGAAGAACTCCCAACAACACCAGCATATCCCCTGGCTTAAGTGTAAGGCTGCGAAGGACCCAATTGATTGCGCTCAGACAAACATCTCGCGATGCATCTTGGATCACCATTACTCGTTGAGTTTCCGCTGACATGGTTACCTTTGCTTGGAGAGTTCTCTACAATTTTTTTGTTATATGTTGTTTGTCTTAAAATAAAACAACAGAATATGCAGCTAAACCTGGTAATGCAGTGCTCAAACTAAATTATTTTCTAGACTATTGCTTATAGTTGATGCTAAGGTATTTGCAGTCTAACTTCTCTAGAAGGCACCAGGAACAAAACCTGACAAGTTAAGAGGCCAGTTTGGTGTCGCCTTTAGGAGGGAAACCTATCCTTGTTAGAGCTAGCTAGTGAAGTAAGACCCGAAGACAGGAAAAAACAGACCAAAAGAGGATCAAAAGGACACGAAATGGGAAGTTATCGAGAATTGATCCACGGTTTGCAAGTTTTGCAGGTTATGCAGGAAACTAGACTAAGCTTCTGCAGCATAGGAATGTAGAGGTAGGTTAATCCAAGCAAAGCATCGATCGAGGGGAGTTGTTAGTCTGAGCGCACATTCGGATATCGAAGATATGGGTATATAAAGGAGGTCATTGTTAAACCCTATGTCCAAGATTGGTAGTTACAATGCTGTTTCTAAAGGGTTTCTGTCTGGTTTTTTCTTGTGTGGAACAATATCTGATGAAGAAGTATGCCTTGTCCTACCCTAACATGAGGAAAAATAATAACAAAAAATTCAAAATGCAGCTACCTAACTGCTGGAATTGCAGTTGTAGTCACAGACATTGCATCCGTCAACTTCCATTCTTTTTTCCAAATAAAAGGTATCGTAGTATAATAGTATTTCTGAACTATCTCTAAACTATCGAATGAGAATATATGTTAAGGAAAGTCGGATTACTAATACAAGGAACTGCGTTACGAAAAGGCTTAGCCCGTGATCCTTTTCTCTCCTCATTTGAAATGTCCATTATTTAACACTTTTAAGTTTTAACACATAATATTCTCCGCATCTGCCATGGTTTTTACACCTAATTGATAATCTGAATTCTAGTTTTTGTCGTTCTTTTGGTTCTAACCGGATGAGATGCTAACTTTTGTCTTTTTCCCAACCGTGCAACACTAATTTTACATACTTTATGTTTTCAGGATAATGCCTACTTTATTAGAGGAAAAAATGGATCTTTGATTATTGGTAAGGACAGCAAATATCTCGTATGTTTTCAAAAGAAAAATATCAGAAGCGTCTCTGACTTTTCTACTAGACTTGTCTCAAGTGAATGTTTGAGTAATCTCAAGGGGTAAAGTAGATTAACAGATAAAAATAATTCAATAATCTCAAAGGATAAAGTAGACCATCCCTAATAATGTTCAAACCGAGTTACTCCCATTACAATAACCAGGGGCGTTTTGCTTACCGATCCAAGTCACAAGGTATACCAAATGAGCTCCTGAATTACTTTCAATGAGCAGCGGATCATGGATAATGTGGATTAAAGTTGGATGAGCTTATTAGGTCATATTCTGGCCACATCAGTAATCTCTGGTCTCCTTTACAACAACAACAACACAGATCATCCAGGCTTTAGGGCAAAATGTAAATATCAATTACTCAATCCAATTTACTGTACTCGGTAAATATCACACGAACGGCGGGCGGAAAAGGAAAATCCACCATGAAAATCACTTCTTGATCAGTGGTTAGTAAAACCAGTATTCCCTAATCAGTTGTTGCTCAGTACAACAATGGGATGGCATAAGTAACAACACGAGGGAAAAAGAGAAAAAGAAAGGGTACATACTATCTTCCTCATATAGAGCGTTAATGAACACTACAATTTCAACTATTAATGAATAGAACTCAAAATTTCCCATCTAAAGCCTCTCCCAGCGAAGTTGTTAACCATCGAATCACTGACATGACAGCGAAGGCCATATTTTCAAACATGGATGGTACAACAGGGTGAGAAAAGATAACTCCTCTCACATCATTGTTGCCACCCGTAATGAGAGCAAAAATAATAATGGAATAATATAAAAGGGATGCCTGAAAAGGGCAAGGCTAACCTTGAAGACAACAAATTAAACAGCAGTTTTCTTGTTCCTAAAACTCTCCTTCAGTGAAGCAAATTTCTTCTTGCATTGGTTCACATTCTTCCCAGGAACAGCAGCTGCAACTCGCTCCCAACGTTGGCTGGCCTCCTTTGGGAAGGTTCTTAGAGCCTGGACCAGTGCTCTTTCTTGTACAGCAGACCACACATCTTGTTCCAAACTGGAAGACACTCCACCTGCAGCAACTGCATCATCGGCATTATGGTTGTCTGCACTTTTACTCGAAGACTCCTCCGACTCAGCCATTTTTTCAGCACCACCTTCTGAGACCTGAGGAGTTGAAATCCCTTCTGTTTCCAATCTAGTTGTCAATGGAGATGCGATAGATTGAGCAGGTTTCCTCTTCTCGAGGAATGAATCAAAAGCTTTAGCAGAATCAGGCTTCTGAAGGAGAACACTTTTGGTTGCCTTTAGAATTTCTTCAACCGATCGCCCCGTGCCAATGTACTCTGAAACAACCTCCCACCTCCGAGATGTTCCTTTGGGAAATTTCTGCATTCCTTTTCTCAGCAGCTCAATTTCTTCTTTATCCCAAGGCTTCTCCTTCTTCTCGAAACTGCTTAATAGAACACTTCCATTAGTTGCCATTGAGCCATTCTGTTGTGAAGTCTTCTGCTCATCTCTTTTTCTGCTTTCAGAATCTTGTTTATACCCACAGGCTTCTCGGAGAGATTTTGCTTGCTCCAGCATTTCTTTACCCTCCATCTTGCCACATAACTCCCTCAGCTGCTGTGTGTCCAGGGACATACAGAGGTTTTCTACATCACTTTCAGAAATATTTTGCAAGTGCTGAGACAAGATGGGTGCTGAAAGTGTTCGAAGACGAGTCCGTTCTTTGCGAAGAAGCTTCTTCTCTTTCTCCTTCACCTTCTTCTGCTGTGAAGCAGCTTCCGCAGCTCGTTTTTCCTCCTCTTCTTTCTGGCGTTTCTCTTCTTCAGCAGCCCGTGCGGCTTCTTCCTCCTGCAACCTCTTTGCCAAATACTTAGCCTGCCTTTTCTTCTGCTTCTCAGCCTTTTCCTGTTCTTTTCTCTTTTGTATCCTGGGATCCCTTTTATAGGCATTGTCAACAAGAGTTCGTACCCTTGCATATTCTTCCTTCCTTGCTTTTTCTGACAGTTTTGCATTTTGCCTCTCCATCCACCTCTTATGGTCACGGGACTCAGCTTGCTCAAGATCATACTCATCTGCATGTGGGAATTCTCTCCAGCTTCGAAAGGCGTACCAAAAATTATAGAAGTTGTCAACTTCTTTTAAGGGTGTATTCTCATCACCAAAAGATGGGGGTGGTTGAGTAACAGACCACCGCCCATTCCTCATAAAAGCAGGTCCAAATACCCTGAAAAAGTCCTGCGGAGCACAATCAGTGGGAATTTCATCATCAAATTCATCTGTTGAGTCATATATTCTTCTCTTCACAGGGTCCATCAAAGCTTCATATGCTTCTTGAATGGCTTTGAAGTGGCTCTCTATTTCCTCCTTCTTTGCTTCTTTTGCAGCCTCAGTCTTTTCAGCAAGAAGAATAGCAGCTTGTTTGTCAGGATGATACTTCAAAGCCACCTCACGGTAGCTTTTTCTTATCTGCTCTTCTGTGGCAAGGTATCTTAAGTGGCTTAAGCCCAGTAACGCATAATGATCTTGCTGCTGGTCACCAGTACCAGACTTCTTTTTGCCTTTGCTACTACTATAAGAATCAGATGATGGAATATACGCATTTTCCTTATCACTTGACACTTTTTGGTCTTCACTCTCAGCAACTTTCTCTTCCCAGCCAGAGAGTTTTAAAGCAACAGAGTGGAAAGCATGCCCAGCAGGCTCAAATTTTGATGCTTTGACAGGAAGGCAATTTGAAGAAATGTAGATTTGCTGTCCATCAACAAGTTCTTGAGAATAGGAAATAAGCCGAAGACTAGTGTGGACAGCCATAATGTTTGCAAATCTTGGAAAAACCAAGAACAAGTGCGCAGCTGTCAACCTCAGAGAACAGATTCAGTTTGGTCTACTACCCTGTTTGAAAATAAAGAGAGGTTATAACAATCTCAAAGATGCAAATTAGAGTCAGAAAACTTCAAGAAAACGTAAAGAACATGAGATATTGTAGAGTTCCGTTTTAGATTAGAAAGCAACAACACATCAAACAACCAAAAAACAATCTATTGGTGATCCAAGTATTACCTTTCAAGCAATAAGCAGCAAGCTCTACAATAAAATAAAATAAAAAGTGAAAGGAGGGATGCTAGCGAAGTGAAAAATCACAGAGATGACAATATCAATCCAGCAGCAGTGACTTTGAGTTCTTTTCATTTTAGATTATACGAGTTAAAGAAGTAGACTTTCGTCCATTCAACAAAGAAACCTATTTACAGGGTCTAGCCAAATAAAAAATAATCTCCTTTCAATATTTTTGACACTTGATTAACAATTACAGCTTATTAAATTAGCTAATCTCACTACAGCTAGGCTCAGACCAAAAAAAAAATTAGCTTTATATAACAACAACTGCACCCCATCATAAGATAGTAGGTGGTCAGACCTAGTCAATCTGATAAAACCATATCTACCCAGTTTAAATCCAAAACAGGAAGGAGAGAACCAGCTGGAGAGTACCCTCCATCCTCCCGACGAACCAAAACAAAGAGGAAAAGACACCATATGATCAAACCATCATCAGTAAAGCAAACGAGAAAGTAGACAATAACGAGTAAACCATATAGTCACACAATAAATAATGCAAAAAAAGAGAGTAAAAAACCACGAAAAATCACTCAAACGAAACCATAATCAGGAGCATCAATGATTTACCTGAGCTAATTATCGGGGAAGGGAGAGAAGGAGCGACGTCCGAGGAAGAAGAGTGGATGGTTGGCTCCGGCTTGGTGGATTTCGATTATGAAGGAAGATGGTATTAGGGTTTTTGAGAGGGGCGCAGTTTGCTTTACCCGCGACGCCTCTTCCTCTTTTGTGGAAACTGCGATTTCTTCCAGGTTATTAGTAGTATTAGGTTGGTTAAAGCAGGGGAGGGTGTTGATAGTGGATGAGCCGCGAAGCCCAAGCCCATCACAACTCGGCCTTTGCCAATTTTTAGCTAAAAGAAGGGGTGTATCTTTTAGCCATATTTATTCTTATTTGTTTAGGAAAGTTGCCCCTTTTCATTTTGACATGAGTAGGTGCTATCCGAGGGAAGGGAATACCTTTTGGTAGCGTTTGGTTGGCGGAATCATGGAGGAAAGTGACTTGAGAATCTGAGATTTCGAGCTTTATTGCGTTTGGTTGCGACAAGGAATCACTCTCCCAAAGAATCCAACTTTCCTTGACTGCCTTGACTTTCCCAAAAGTGGGGGAAAGTGATTCCTTGACTAGGGGGTGAGGAGAGTGATTCCCCCCGGGAAAGTTACTATTTTTATTAAAAGACATATTTATCCAAAATTCTTCTTTCTCTATTTTTTTATTAATTTTTTTTTTAATTACATAATAATTATATTAATTACACAACAATTATATTAATTGCCTAAAATTTATAATTAATTACAC
>NBIL01079215.1:0-18098 GCA_002752925.1 Viola pubescens var. scabriuscula | reverse complement strand
TATAGGTTCCTTATCTTTTATTTTCCTCAATTGGATTTCCATTTGAAATTCGAGCAGCCTCCTTCCCTATATAAGGAAGCTCTCCTCAGTTGTAAAAAACACACAAGAAATCAATAACATCTCTGATTTCTAGTGGTGGGCAGTGGCATAATAATTATTCTGATATGATTTAGATCGTACCTGTAATGTGGGTCAACTCGGTGGTTTGGTGTGGGTTGACCTGCCCCCTCCCTAATCTTGGAGGTTTGATCAGTTATGAGTATATGTTCATCGCGCTGACCAAACCGGGCAATTTTTACCTCATTAATGTTTTTGAGCAATATGTAATCAATGCTGAATCAGGAGAGAGATAAGGGACAAGGCTATTTTGTCTATTTCTTTTACAAACCTATAAAAAATGGTTCAAATGTCTTATAAAAGATCGACAAGCTTATACTTTAACAGCCATTAATTTTAGTGAATTGTGGTCATCCTGGTCTACGAATATTTCATTTAAAAAAAAAAGAATATTGGAAAAAATTGGATTAAAACTTAGATGCACAAAGTTTCAATAAAAAAATTATATATTTTAAAAAATATATTTTTGTAGGTTTGAATCATAACATCTACCGATCATATTATCATAAAGAAGCAAAGTGCTCTTGTAAGATAATAAGTCAATAACTACCTATATAAATGATGATCAAATAAACGATATGATTTTTTTAATTGCTAAAATAATGAGAATTCCAATCCATCAACTAATCAAAAATTAGTTTTCAAACTATTTTTTCATGTATAGTAATATCAATAAAATTAACAATAGTTGGAGTAAGTAGTCCGATATACTTACTTTTTAAATAAGAGGTAATACATGGTTGTACGAAATAATTAATTACTGAAAATATTTTACTTCTAAATAGTTAATTCAATACAAACATGATTAATCTTATACTTTATTAGCAAATGATCAGTAGAGGTGGGCATAAATTTTGTAAATCGTTTCTCAAATTTAATTATGATATCGATTAACTTGATTAATAATTGGGTCAAAAACCTTAAACCTAATTCGACCCATCGTATTAGCGAGTCAACTTGATTATGCTCGGTTATCCAGTCAAATGTTGTTTTTTTATGTGTTTAGCTATTATCAATGTAAAATAAATAATATTGCATAAATATGTTATTTATTTGTTTAGTTGATGATAGTGATAAAGTAATAAATCTACAATATAATTTACCGTTATAAAGTAATAATATTTAATAATAGTAATAATGCCATGTGGGCTTTTCACATGAAAGGTCACGAGTTTACACCATAGCAGGCCCATCTATGTTTCTAATGGGCCGGGCAATCATTTATATTTTTATTAAGGATCTGCCCTCTAGATTCATAAGAACGCCATCGTTTTCGTTGCAATTCGTCAAATTGTTAAAAAAAAAACGAGCGAGAACCAGAGTCAGAGAGATGAGTAGAATAGCAGTAGCAGTGATAGTAAGCTTATGGGTGATTCCTATATCAGTCATCGTGAACCGGATTGTACCGGATCCGTACATGGTAAGCTTAATTCCAACCCGAATTTTTCAACCGATTTTACCATTTATTTACGTTTTAAAAGATATCATGATTTTTCCAGGACGAAATATTCCACATTCCTCAAGCTCAACAGTACTGCAATGGCGATTTCAGGAGTTGGGATCCCATGATCACCACTCCACCTGGCATGTATACTACATCCTTTCCATTCATTACCCTGAAGTTTTATTCATGTGGTTGTTAATGGATTTCTATTCCAGGTACTACCTTTCAATCGCGTATGTCAAAACGCTGTCGTTTCTGTCTCCAGTGTGTTCGACTGCAGTTCTTCGTTCTGTGAATGGAGTGTTAGCTGTATTGTGTAGTGTGATTGTTTATGAGATCATTCGGCATTTGAGACCGGATATTGATGAAAGGAGAGCTACGGTTTTCACTGTAGTGCTGGCTCTGTATCCGCTGCATTGGTTCTTCAGTTTTCTTTATTATACGGATGTCGGGTCACTTACGTTGGTGCTGGCTACGTATCTTGCTTGCTTGAAGAGGAAATACTACTCTAGTGCACTGGTAATGTAGTTAACTCAATTTTGTGATGCTAGTTTTCTAGGATCAGTTGACATATTGTCTAGTGGCTGTATACGTTTGCTGGTGATTATATTTTCTTTTGAGAAGAGGGAATGCTGAATTAAGTTGTTGTCTGCGCTTCGTTTTACGGTTGTAGATTCCTAATTTATAATTAGAATTCAGGTTTATTACCTGGAACAAGTGGAATAATTTGATCCTTTTATGTCATAGGTGGTATCGTTTCGTAGTTGCATGTTTTTATTCTCAGCGTTTGTGTAAGTTAAGTTTGTAATTTCTATGTAGCTCCTGTTATACCTTGATTATAAAAAATGCAGGCCAAAGAATTGGAAGATGTAAACAAAACTTCCAACTAGCTAGGGACTTAAAATTAGGAAGACAAACCTTTTAGAACTTAAATTTGGAAGATGAAAATATATAATCATCTTATTCATTGCGATCGTTTACATCTGGAGATCTTGTATGGAAGGTTTCAACATCACTTGTGTTTTTCAATTTTTCATGCGAGTGTTTATTATTTTCCGTTTGTTTTTACACAGCTTGGGGCCTTTGCAGTTTTGATGCGCCAGACAAACGTTATATGGATGCTTTTTGTTGCATGCACTAGTATCTTAGATACTATTTTGGCTCATCAAATAGGGAATGCGAAAACAGATGACTCAAACCTATCAACTAAGACAACTGGCCAGTTAAATTTCAACAGTCGTGTTGCGACAGGGTCAAACATTAGAAGACGGAAGCTCAATGCTGATACTGAGAGCACTGAACATTCTGTGATCTGCCAAAATGTCTCTTCAATGACCCATTCGCAAGGTTTTGTTCTGCAGATTCAATTTGTTTGTTAAGAAGTTAATAGTTAGTAAATTTCTGCCACCATGTATACCTTCCTACTCCAACACTTAGTATTTCTGTTAGTACAATGGTTATGTTATGCAGTATTGGCTCTGTATTGCAGGTTTGTTTGATGAGCTTCAGGCTATAATTTTGACAGCATGGCATATGAAGTGGGAACTTCTTGTCACCTTCAGCCCCTTTTTCATGGTATTCGCAACATTTGTTGCCTTTGTGTGCTGGAATGGGAGTGTAGTGCTCGGTACTGTTCATATCATCACTAGCAGGTAGCAGCTTTAAATTGTAAGTGCTGGTTTCTTACTGTTCTCCTGATTTTGCAGGTGCAAAAGAAGCTCATACAGTTTCTCCACATTTTGCACAGATAATGTATTTTAGTCTGGTTTCTTCTCTGGCATCGGCTCCTCTCCATTTCTCTCTAGGACAAGGTGCTGATATGTTTCAGTCCCTCTGGAAAAACAAGGCCTGTTGTCTTTGGCAATGGCTAATGGCCCTCACTGCTGGTTTCCTGTCTGTACACTTTTTCAGGTAACTTCAGATTCATCATTTCCTTCCCTCTTTTTTTCCTTTTTTGGTGAATTTACTTCAGATTGTTCTAGAGGAATATTGTCTTTCTATGTATGGAATAGGAATTCATTCAATCAGACTTGTTTTTATTCACATTGACATGGTTTGCATGGCTCAGATGTATTTTAATTAACAAGATCTAATAATTGCTCAAGTTTCACTCCTTTTTTTCCCTTCCAACCTATGGTGCCTGTTTAGGCTTATGTTCAGGCTGTAGTACAGTAGTCTAAATCTTCACTTCAAATATCTTCAAAGCAATCCCCGTCTTATGTGCCCTACTCTATGTCATTGTTTCATGATGTAACTGATTGCTCTTGTGTTTCAGCATTGCTCATCCCTATCTTCTAGCTGACAATCGGCATTATACTTTTTATCTGTGGCGGAAGGTCATCAAAGCTCACTGGTTGATGAAGTACCTTTTAGTCCCACTTTATGTTTATTCATGGTTTTCCATCTTCAGGATTTTGGGTCAGTACAGTACTAGATTTATTCATTACATAACCTTTAATTTTATTATTCCCTTAGCCAATCAGTTGATCTCAGTGTCTTTGTTGGCAGGGAAAGCTCGATCGAAAATCTGGATTTTGGCATATTTCTTAGCTACAGCAGCAGTTCTTGTCCCTGCACCGCTGATTGAGTTCAGATACTATACTATACCATTCTATTTCTTGATGCTTCATGCTCATACCAACGATTATCGAAGTTGGGTCCTCATGGGACTCGTGTATATTGTAATCAACGGCTTCACGATGATGATGTTCTTGTTTAGACCATTCCATTGGAGCCATGAACCAGGCATTCAAAGGTTTATTTGGTAAATAGATAAGGTATATACAAAATTAAATTTTGGTTTTTGTTTTCTTATCTGTATTTTAGCTTTTAGTCCAAAGAAATACTTAACCCGTTTTTTATTAACACGAACAAAAAAAATGTACTGGATTATTTGCTAAAAAGTCAGTATGATAAAAAGTTTGGAGATCTGCCGATGACAATGATGTTCTGTTACTCTCTGCTGCTAGCAACCTTGTGTAATGCTGTCTCAAAATGCTTCATGGTCACTTTGCTGTTTTCTGCAATTAAAGCAGCTTCATTGCAGACATTAGCGATTTCTGCGCCAGTAAATCCATTAGTAAAGGCCGCTAGCTGACGATGGAAAAACCACCACCGTCACAACCATTTCTTAAAACTTTTCAAATGAGTTTCAAAGATTGCTTACGAGCTCTGTAGCGAGGTTTATCGAATAAGATTTGGCGAGCAAAGTGACCAATGCCAGGTCTATTGGTGCGAGCAAGTACTAGAATTCAAGCTGCTGGAGTTGTAGCAAGTTTGTCCATCTCTACAAGCAGCTGATTCAGAGCTGTATTATTATTAGACTGATCAGTATCAAGCAGCGGATTCAGAGATGATTATCATACTGATCACTGGCATTATTGCCTTCCGGTTCCGGCTGCCTCCTTGCTTCGCCCCGAATCGAGTCAATTCCATCTATGAATACAATGCTAGGGGCACATCGTCGAGTCTTCTCAAACAACTCCTTAACATCCCATTCCCCAAATTCACCCATCAATTTCGAACCCGAAATCGATATGAAGGGCACATCCGCTTCTCCAGCAGCTGCTTCTGCGGTAAGGGTCTTTCACGTGCCAGGAGGGCCTGCAAGCAAGGCACATTTTTCGCGCACCCATCGCCTCCTCGAATCTCGCCGGATGCTTTATGGAGTTGACTAACTCCATAATCTCTAGCTTTGCTTTCTCACAATTTCCTTTGAGATTCCTGATCACATACCCAATTCCAAACTTAGATACACATAATTGCACAGTCGCTCCCGGTAACAATATGCTTCCCACATACCAAAACTCGAAGTTGAACTTTCTCAAGTGTTCAGACAAATTCAGGCCAGAACTCGAATAGATTACGGGGATGAAATTGGAACGATACGATCGTAGGTATTGCTCGAACTTCTGCTTAAAAGTTTCGCGAAAAAATACTTATACCGGCCTACAAGAGTAACAACCTGATACTATAGTTACTTACTACTCGAATAAAAATAAAAATAATATAAAATGCTAACATAATTAACAATTACCAAATCACTAGGACTATTTATTGATTTTTAAATTCAATCGACTCTAATTTAACAAGTGTAATTAAGTGAATATTCAACGGTATTCATCCACAGCAAGTAATCTATAGTACTACCTTAAATGTTATGTTCCTGCCTGCTGCTAGTAACCTTGTGCATTGCTGCCTCAAAATCTTTCATGGACATTCTTTTGCATTTATTCGTTTGCGCGATCGAAGCAGCTTCGTTGCAGACATTAGCAATGTCTCTGCCCGAAAATCCAGAAGTAAGGGCCGCTAGTTGGCGAGAGTAGGAAGAAGCATCACCATCACAACCAATTGTTAAGTTTTTCAAATGGATCTCAAAGATTTGCTCCCGCTTCGAAGTCAGGTTTCTCGAAAAAGATTCGGGGACCAAAACAACCGAATCTCTATAGACTTTTGTCCAAAATGAACTCAGCAGGCCTATTGGTGCGGGCAAGCACTACAATGCCAGCAGCATCTGGAGTTGTAGCAAGTCTATCCAATCTCTAGAAGCAGCTGATTCAGAGCTTTATTATCCCACTAATCAGTAGCAAGATTTCCTTCCTTTTGGCTCGTTGGTTTGCCAATTGAGTCAATTTCGCGTATGAACATGATGCTAGGGGCACATTCTCGAGCCTTATCGAACATGCTCTTAACTATATCGGCCCCAGTAACAGCTTCCAAACCCGAAATTGACCCTTTCTCCAGCAGCTGCCTTCGCGATAAGGGTCTTTCCCGTGCCAGGAGGGCCTGGGAGCAGAGCACCTTTCGGCAATTTAACCCCCATCATCGCCTCGTATCGTTTCGGATTCTTGAGGAAACGAACAAACTCCATAATCTCTTGCTTTGCTTCCTCACAACCAACATCTTTCAAGCACGTGCGCACCTAGATATATGCATACATTAATCGAAACTTTTCAAAGCAAATATGTGCACGATAAATGACTAACATGTTACACGTCACTTCTTATAAATCATGGGTATAAGAAGTGATACTATTTCTAAATAATTTCTGAGAGTAAGGCATCGGCTTACCTTATTTGTAATAACTATTTCGATTAGGCTTAAGTGAAAAAGAATCCCGAACGATATTAAAACGACTCATGTTATTATTGACTCTTTTTCCAAGCGTTTGCACACTTGATACCAGTTCAGTCCATTTTCATGGGTCACAAATTGATCATGGTCGGAATTAGGATTGGCCGTTTTTTTCCCTTTCTTGTTGCGGCGGCGGCGGCATTTATCGATCAATGCTTTGCACTCTTGGTTATCTTTCAACTCGATATAGTACTTATACTTTCCTCCTCCACCTTTCCTGATCATCCTTATAAAATCAAGACTATAAGCACCAGCTTCTTTAAGCTTCTCATCCAGCTGCTTTCTTGAGCTCTTGACGTACACCTTTGCAATTGATGTTTCTTTTGAAAGTCTTGGTTTTGAAACAACAATACGTTCCACCGTATTATTTTTTAACATCTTATCAAGATCCTCCATTTTTATCTACAAAAATGACAAATTAAAATTTAAGGTAGAGCCCCCTTCATTCCTAATAAAATGTCGAATTTGAGGTAAAAAAAAATTATAATTAAAACTTGGATTATACTTCCGTAAGTGCTTTATAACTTGTGTCGTTTCTTTAACGTAGAAGGTAAAATTCATTGGTCAATTGTATGGTCACCTAAAATTATTTAATATTGAGAAAAATGGTGGTTATATATAATTTTGCATAATCATTTTCTTAATCCATATGCAATCTCTAAATTTGACTTTTAATTATGAATAAAGGGGGTATTAACTATAGAAAATTATGTAGCGAGGGGTGTATATATATATATATATATATATGTTTATTTAATAAAAAAAACCTAATTTCGATATATATGTTTATTTAATAAAAAAAAACTTAATTTCTATTCATATACTTTCCGACCTGTTCTCGGTGATTATCTTTCTCCCATTAGGTTGAACAAAACAACACCACAACAGCCGCTACCATGTCATAATTAAAATAAAAGCTAATAAGCAACATACTTTTTTTTATACATATATATTCTTTGTTTCTTACTTGTCCGATCTTTTAGAGTTTTTGCTTCTTGATTGTTGCTTCAACCCAGTTCGAACTAATGTAAGAAATCATCGTGCTAACATAAAGTAAAGTTCGCGTTCTCCGGCAACATTGATGGCAAAATTGTTTCGTTCAAGATCGCGGATCTTGAATTGGAAGAGAATTGCATTACTGCATTCTAAATAAAAAACGATTATAAAAAAAATTAATTAGTACAAATCATGATTAATCTAGGAAAATTAACAATGTTTTGAAAGGTTTGAAGAGGTTTCTTACTGGTTGCCCTGTCAGACGATTTAAGTGAAACATAGTGCGATTAATCGCTGAGATTAATGCCATTGTTTATGTTACTTTTTTGCTAAAAGCCGAGCAAACAAATGGATGTAAATTTTAAGATAAGTTTAAGAATAAATAATGGTGTGGGTATGTTTCTTCGGTAACCTTATATACACGTGTGAAACCTCCGATTGTACAATAAATTTTAGTCGGAGGGAATAATTCAGCTACTGCACACTTGTGTGTGGACTTCTGATCAGGCAATGCCCAGTTTGATATCAATGAGAGAGGACAAAATCTCATCTTGTTTACATTTTCAATCTCTAAATCTCATATATCTACTGAAAAAAAAAAAAAAAACGCCCAGCTTGGACCGGGTTTCAGTTTTTTTATTTATATATATAAAATATATTTTATTTTATTTTTAATTTAGATGGTCTCTATTGACTTGGACAATTAGAATTTCAAAAGTTATTATTATACAAATAGTTAGAATTCTTTTACCGTCAGTCCGTTTTATGTCAAATAAATTATTTGTAGCACGTTTTTCCATCTCAAGAAGCAGTTGATTGAGAGTATTGTGTTTCCCATTGATGAGTAGCAAGATTACTTTCAACTTGGCTCATTTTTGTGACAATTGATTCAATTTCACGTATGAACACAATGCTAGGGGCACATTCTCGAGCTTTATCGAACAAGTCTTCAACTACGAAAACCCCAATACGATTTTCCGAATCTAAAATCAATAAAAAAGGCACACCCGTTCCTCCAGCAACTGCCTTCACGATAAGGGTCTTTCCTGTACCATGAGGGCCTGCAAGTAGGGCACCTCTTTTCATCATCATTGATCTGCGCATATTGCTTCAGATTTTTAAGGAAACTTCTACAGCGGAAAAACTTCAAAAGATCAAAAACATAAAATACAAAATAATAAAAAAGTTATGAATATATATTTTTAGTAATTAGATTAATTTTTAAAGATTTTTTAATTTCTACATTTTTTCTATTGATTTTATGATTTTTTTCATATTTTTTCTTTTATGTATAATTATTTATATATTAATTAATTTATTTTAATTTTTAGAAAAAATATATATCCACGTCGAAAAAAAAAATTCAACATCATTTAAAAAAAAAATTGTATTTTCATATCAGCTAAATGTGCTAAGTATGAATGAATCATTGTTGCAAATACGGGGTTACAAATACTATACTACTAATAGAATCGAATCCAGTGGAACTCTTAATCTTTCAATGACAAATAATTTGTTAGAGACCTCTGCGTGCAATAAAGATTATGGCCCATTAAACAAGGGATTGAAGCCCAAAGTAAATATTTGTGGGCCTGACAATTCTGAACGACGCCGTTTTTAGGGTTTTCACGTCTTCAACTACGGAAGCTTATGACTTCAACGAATTCAACCGTCTCTACAATGGCAAATCCAACGCTCCGCACTTTATTCTGGTGCAGAAAATGCGCGAAGAAGGATTGGGCGATCGCAGCCGTTGGTTTCACCGTCATAATCTTCACCATCTCTCTCTTTTCCGATTGGCGAACAGAGGACAACTCCGCCTTTAACACAGATCTTCCCGCCACTTTAATCGCCGATGAATTCGTTGAATTAACTTTACTTCGCAATGCCAAAGAAAAAGGCGCAGTTTGCTTAGATGGAAGCTCGCCAGCTTACCATTTCCAAAGAGGATCCGGATCCGGATCCAGCAACTGGCTTGTTTACATTGAGGTTCGTCTGTTTCTTTTTGTTTATCATTTTTTTCTTCTCTTTTTTTTTATATTTATTGTTTTTGCTACGACCCGTAGGGTGGAGGTTGGTGCAATACAATACCTTCATGTTCGCAGCGTAAACTGACACCTTTAGGATCCTCAAATTACATGGAACGTCAAGTTCGCTTTACTGGAATGTTGAGTCCTGACCCCATTCAGAATCCAGGCAATCTTTTGATTTCCATTTCGTTTCGGTAATTTCACTCGCATTTCCTGGAGTTTATGTATTTTGATTGTTGGAATTATAATGTCTGTAGAGTTCTTTTCCTGGAATAAAGTTAAAGTTCGTTACTGTGATGGCGCCTCTTTGGCTGGTCATCCTGAAAGTGAGCCAAAGGTAACTTAATTGTTGGCTTATTCGAATTCGACGTTTTTGGGAGAAATAAAATGTTCCTTCTCTTTTTGTTAACATTGTTTTTTGCTTGTGTTGTAGAATGGTTCTAAACTTTTCTTCCGGGGTCAGCTTATTTGGGAAACTTTGATGGAGGAACTTCTATCAATAGGGCTGTCCAATGCCAAGCAGGTAGCTACCTCAAGTGTTGTTGATAGATAACGAAAAAGGACTGGCTGGTTTCTAAAAGAATAAATTTGCTGATGACTGCAAACGTTGTGCAGGCACTCCTTGCTGGATGCTCTGCAGGAGGATTGGCAACCCTTATTCATTGTGATGATTTTCAAGAACGTTTGCCGCAGAGTGAAACTGTCAAATGTCTAGTGGATGCAGGTTTTTTCCTTGATGAGTATGTTTTAGTGCATAAATATTAGAATCTAGTGCACTAATGTTTTAATTTAGCATGCAATATGAGCCATCTGATATACTTTTGTTTCATTCATTCAGAAAAGATGTTCTTGGAAATTCGACCATGAGATCTTTCTACAGTAATGTTGTCCAACTTCAGGTGTTACTCACTCCCTGGCTTCAATGATTTTGGCTAGATAGTAATAGATCCTGTTTATTTTTTATAATTCCCCACTTGCTAGCATTCAATGTTCTATTGTTCTTAATATGTTGGATCCCTATATGATTGGAGACATAACTAGGGTTGAAACCATTTGAATAGGATAGCTGTTGTCTGAATATATTGGCATTGTTTTGTTAGTTTAGTTCTGTTGATGCAGAACCAGAGGTCCCATTAGTCCTGAAATAGTTTGTTTCTGGATGCAATTAGCAACTTCCATCAGTCCGAACTATCCCCAGAAACACAAACTAACATGTTTTAATTCTGTTCTTTATTTGTGCTGTCCAAATTGGCTGTTGCAGTCATTGGATTTTGATAGAAAATTTCATGAACAATAACAATTGACTTTGTTTGTTGCTTGTTCTGTCAGGGTGTAACGAAAAGCTTGAATAAGAATTGTATAGCTAGATCAAAGTCCAGTGACTCATCCAAGGCAAGCCCCACTTTTCTTTTGGGCATATGATCCCTCTGATCTCATCATCACAAGGTTCTGTTTTGCTTCTTAGTTGTAATTTTGATTCACAATGGCAGTGCCTATTCCCTCAAGAGATCACTAGAGACATAAGGACTCCACTTTTTCTTGTCAACCCTGCGTATGATTTTTGGCAGGTAACATTTAATCATCGATACTGTACTTTTCTTCATAAATTGTATTGCATAGATCGTGTTCATCATCCTCGTCTGTCACTGACATGAATTTATTAGATACAACATATTTTGATACCAGATATATCGGATCCTCATGGCCATTGGCTTAAATGCAGAATGAGCATTCACTATTGTAACCCAAGCCAGATGGAAATGCTACAAGGTAATTGGACGTTACTTTCTTAGAAAAGCCCTTTCCCTTTTTAGTGCCTTAAATCCTGTAACTTCACTGCTACATTCTTGTTTTAGAGTCTGATCTATAGGTTTCTCTTTGTCAACTTACCATGTACAGGTTTTCGTAGTTCTCTGATGAACGCCCTGAGTGAATTCCAACAAAAGAAAGAGGTGGGATTGTTCATAAATTCATGCTTTATTCACTGCCAAACCTTTATGTCTGAGACATGGCATTCGCGAAATTCTCCAAAAATCAATAACAAGGTGAGAGCATTTATCTTCTTATTGTTTGTCGGGTTACATCTAATGTAAATGTTTGCATATTGAGAATTATTTGGTTTTGTTACATATGCTTGAAGTGTGACAAGCTCTTTCTAGCAGACCATTGCAGAGTCAGTAGGTGATTGGTACTTCGGCCGTGAAGTACAGAAGCAAATCGACTGCCCTTATCCATGCAATCCCACTTGCCACCACATGAATTTCTTAAGACCCTGATGAAGCTCTGCATTATATTTTCTTTTGGGTTCTTCTCAACACGATCTTCTGCATCTCCTGTCAAGCCTCATGGAACTTCAAGGTCTTAATCCGAAGAATGGACCTAGATACTGGAAGTGGGCATTCAAAGTATTGATTTAGTTGCATCTAAATTAGCTGCCAAGTGGCATCTCTCATTTTAGTAGAACCACAGAACGAAAACACAACTGTGCTTATTCCATTACCACAGAATTGTTATCCTGGTCTGAAAACTTTTGGCAGACAGCTAGTTCTTAGATTTTCCACCTGCATTATTACGAATCCTAACATGGCAAGGAGAAGTATTGGCAACTTGCTTGGAACCTTTATACAGATATTGAACATGTTCAATTGAATCTAATAAAAAAGTGTAAGTGAACATTCTATGGTATGTTCTGTTCCTGTCTGCTGCTAGTAACCTTGTGTATTGCTGCCTCAAAATGTTTCATGGTCACATCTTGGCTGACATTCATTTGTGAGATTAAAGTGCAGACCTTAGCAATGTCTTGGATCTTTTCAAATGGATTTGAAAGAGCCTCTTGCGGGCTTTGAAGTGAGGTTTGTCGAAGAGGATTCGGAGAGCAAAGCGACCAGGTCGAAACAGATCTTTGTCCAAAATGTCAGGCCTATTGGTGCGGGCAAGCACTGCAACTCCTGCTCTTGGATGGTCAGTTGAAGCAAGTCTATCCATCTCTACCAGCAATTGATCCAGAGCTTTATTATTCTCATTTTTTTTATAAATGTAACTCTTAAAACTTAAATTAAAAATACCATAGTTTTTTTTTTCCGATAAGCAAAAGTATATACCATAATTTCCTTAAATAAAATTCAATATTCACCTTAATTCTCTTTTAGAAAAAAAGAAAAAAAGAATTCAAACCTAGCATGGAAAAGTATTGGCAGAAATATAGTGGGCTATACACTGTAACGGCTCTTTTTGGTTGTGAAATCTCGTTGTCAATTCTTGGTTGAAAATATGCAATTGACCCTAGAATTATGTAGAACCGATTTTTCTTGTCAAGACGACCTCATTTCTTGATATTTTCCAGCGTTGGTAATTGTCACGAGAAAACAAGCCTTTGTAATTTTTTCAAACTACAAGTTGTTTGAAAGTTCCCAACAATGGATGATCAACTCAGCACATGATTATCAACCTGGACACTTCTTATTTTTAAATATATATACGAAAGTGTTAAATCATTCACACCAATTAATTCGATAAAATGTTGGTAAAACAGTCTCGTTTACAACTATTGACAAGCTAGTATAGTTCAGAAGCTAAAATGTTTGGTGTTCTTTTGGGTAGGTAAAATAGTTCACGAGATGTTAGAAGTATCTAAACCACCAACACCTGCTCTGAAATTTAAGTTGTATGCGACTGTTTCCTGTCCCGTGTGCACTATTTTTAAACCTAGCTTTGGAAATTAAGTGCACACTTTACTCAAAAAAAAAAAAGAAAAAAAAAGTGATTAAATAATAAATTATCATCAGTAAAATTGGGATTGATTTTGAGTGGAATGGTAAGAAACTTATTCGCCCTTAATGTATATCTCAAATTTAAACGGGAGGAATGAAACAAACCACGTTGAGAAAATAATTACTTTTAATAATTTCTTTACATTCAAATAATAGCATATAAAATACTCAAAAAGAATAAAATAAATAAATGCCGAGCAGTCATGTTTATTTTCAAATGGTAGTGATTAGCATATCCTTTAAGCAAACGAAACGCGTTTACAAATTAAACACAAAAATGATGGTAATAATCCATTGACTATCACTATCGTCCCAACTGCAGTGACCTTTGCATGCATTTTTATATTTATCGGTCGTTGATGCTTAAATCTTTATTTATTTATTTAAAAGTTGCTGATTTAATTCACTTAAACCTTCCGTCATGCTATATATATATATAGTACTCTCTCCGGGGCAAATTAAATGTCTTCCTCGTATCTCAATTTTCAGCAGGTTTAACACTAAAAATACAAATAAAATGAACAGTAAAAATAAATCCTAAAACGACGTTTATTTAACCCTGGAGGGAGTATTTACGTTATACTAATAACAAAAGCATGTAAGTCGTAACGACGCGCAAATAATGTCTAAAGTCTTACACGTACCCACACAATAAATAACAAAATTGTCTAAAGTCTTGTTTTCAAAATTCTACTTTAAAAAAAAAAAGTGCTTTTATATTTGCAAGAAATCTGAGTGTTCGGAGTTAATCATGTTAAACCACAAAAGAGTAAGAAGTTAAAAGTATAAAAAAAAAGGTAAAATATATATATACACATACATATGTATATATATATAAAAAAGGTAAAATATATATACATATTCTGTAAGCTCACGATGTGACTTAAACTGAATTTTCGTCAAAACCTATAAGTTTTGAAGAAATAAATTTTTTTGAGAGTCGAGAGAATTACTCCCTCCGGTCCGTTTTATATGTTGTTTAAGATATGGGCACGTTATTTAAGGACACACTGTTGCGTCCTTTTGATTACGATAATGGCTTGGGTTCTATTCGCTTATTTACTATACTGCCATTCGTCAACCTTTACCTCTGCATCAATTCCGCGCCAACGTTTTTCCAAATTTTTGCACAACTCCCTCATAAATTTTCAAATCTTTATTCTGTTAAAACTTTCAATTATTTCCGCCCAAATTCGAAAATCTCAGTTATCAATTATCTCTCACACCCTCTATCCATATTCCCATTTCTCTTCGTCAAGCTCTAATTTTTCTGGCTCTACAAGCAAGCTTTGTTTTGCGTGAAGAATAATGGATGACAACCAATTTGATCCTCTCAATTTGTTTCAATCTAATCCACCACCACCCTCAGATTTTGAGATTGTTTTAAAACGCGAAGAATTCTCCGGCCGAAATGAGGATGAAATCAATGTAGAAGAAGAAGAAGAACAACCCACAAATACGCGTGAAGAGGACGAAGTCCATGAAGACCTAAATGAAAACCCAGTACCTGACATTGGTGTTCAAAGTTAAGTTATTTAATCTTATAGTACCGCACTGCCATTCCTCACAGATTTAAAGTTGTTCCATCTCCTCAATTTCAAAGATGTTGTATTGTGTTAATGCTAGGTCCAAATTCGGGAAGAAGAGAGCTCTGCAATGAGGACAGACTCGCAACTTACAAAATGTTTCTACAAAGAAGTATTAATGGAAAGCTAAAGAGGACAACAACAAAAGAAGTTGCTGAGGTTTTCAATGTGAATATTCGATCAATCCAGCGACTTTGGAAAAAGGGGAAGGATTCCGAGAACCACAACATTTCTTTCACCAGAGTGAGAAATTGTGGCAGAAAAAAGATTCAATTTAATTTGCAGAAGTTTAAAGAGATTCCTTTAAGGGAGAGAACAACTCTAAGGTCTCTTACTTGTGCTTTGGGTGTTTCGAAAATATTTTTGATATCGAAAATAAAAAGTGGAGAATTGAAGCGCCACAGTAATACTATCAAACCAACATTGACAGAGGAAAATCGTGTGGCAAGGGTTCAACACTGTCTTTCATTGATTGATCCAGCCTCAAGTGAAGCATCTACTACTTTCTGCGACATGAAAAACGTGGTTCACATCGATGAGAAATGGTTCCAAATGACAAAGAAGGTCCAAAATTTCTACATGCTTCCCGATGAAGATGAACCTATAAGAACCATAAAAAATTCTAATTTTATTCCTAAGATTATGTTCCTTGTAGCTGTTGCTAGGCCTAGATATGACTGTAATGGGAATTGTACGTTTGATGAGAGGATATGAGTATTTCCATTGGTAACCAAGGTTGCCGCTATGAGGTCCAGCTCAAATAGGGTTACTAGAACTTTAGAAGTGAAGCCAATTGGAAAAATAGATAGGAAAATCATTAGGCAGTTCATGATTCAACATATTTTACCTATCATTAAGGACAAATGGCCGAAGGATAGCCTCATGGATCCCATTATCATCCAGCAGGATAATGCAAAAACACATATCCATGATGATGATATTGATTTCTTAGCTGCAGTTGAGAACGTAGGATTGGATATTAAACTATTGTGTCAACCTCTTAATTCTCCTTATTTGAATGTGCTTGATCTTGGATTTTTTAGAGCTATTCAATCTTCGCAAGAAAAGAAATGTGCAAGAAATGTAGATCAATTGGTGGAAGCAGTCAAGAAATATTTCCTTGAGCTTTCTGATTTTAAAGCTAGCAGCATTTTCATAACTCTCCAGTCATGCTTGATTGAGATTTTGAAAATTAGGGGTTCCAATGCGTATAAAATTCCTCACATGAAAAAGAATCAGTTAGATAGGCTTGGTTTGCTTCCTTCCAAGTTGTCATGTGATCCAGTTATCATTGCAACTGTTGTTGCTCATCTTCCTCCTTTACCATGTAAGCATGTCTGTTCTTTGTACAATCCGCATCCCTGCTACTGACATGTTATTGACACTGCATTATTTATTATTTTCCAGGATAAAGAGTTGAAGATTGATGTTTCCAAAACATGACATTATTTTTTGGTTAGAAAAGCCAGCTAGGATTGATTAATTTTGTGGCAGATATATAAACATTAGTTTGTAAATTGTTAGGTGCCTATGGAAGCTAGTTTGTTGATTTTGGGATGAAGTATATGGTATGACTCACTGTATTTGGAAGTAGATGGAGCTTAGTTTGTTGATTTTGGGATAGAGTATAAGGTATGACTCACTTTATTTGGAAGTAGATCAAGCTTAGTTTGTTGATTTTGGGATGTAGTATATGGTAGGACTAACTGCATTTGGAAATAGATCAAGCTCTGTTTTGCTACTGTGACTAATGGTCAAGGATGTCACTTTCTGTATGACAGTTGAGCAAACATAGTATGCTCTGTTTCGTAGGATTTGTGCAAGAAAAATGAGTAGTACATATTGTGTAGCAATACTACTAACATCAAATTTGTTTTGTTTGAATGTTATGGTCTAAACTGTTTCTTGTTTAGTCTGCAATGCAATGGAACATTATGTTTGGTTTGAAATGCTATGGTCAAAACTGTTACATTTGCAATGGTTAATTTTTATGTGGCTGGGTAAATATGGTTTCCCCTGTTTCTTGTTTAGTTTGCAATGGAAAACTATGTTTGGTTTGAAATGCTATGGTTAAAACTGTTACATCTGCAATGGTTAATTTTGATGTGGCTGGGAAAATATAGTTTCCCCTCTTTCTTGTTTATTTGCAGTGGAAAATTATGTTTGGTTTTAAATGCTATAGTCAAACAACTCTTTCTAGATATGCAATGGTTAAATACTGTGACTGGAAAAATACGGTTTCCCCTGTTTCTTGTACCGTTGGAGAAGAAATGCATGTTTGATATAGATGCCACTTTTGGATAGGAATTTCGGCAGCCTTAATTTGGTTTTGTAGAAGTCATTGTAACGTAGTGGAATTTGTGTGGTCTTGTAATCTCCCAATTTCTTGTTCTTTATTGACACTTGGTAAGAAGTCTGGGAAGAAAAGAAGTCTAATGCCTCTACAATACACAACCTTTTTTACCTTCCTAACCATAGCACTGTTTCACCGTTTCATAGGCACCCGTTCACACAACTCTTTGTTACCCTAAAATTCACCTCTATTAATTCTTTCCTTTCTTAGCAGCAGTATCAACTCTAAACTACCACAATTCCCTACTTCTTTCTGCTCATTCTTCTTTTTGCTTTGTTTCAATTTCACTGTAGGTTTTTCACCTTGTTGCGCAGGGATAAAATTCTCCCACCCATTTTTATGCCTTTTTATTTTTAAATTAATATAAATTATAATTATTAATTTATTCGTTTAAAAAATTAATAAAACTTAGTTTATTCGTTTTTGGATTTATGGCTCTTCTTGGGCCTGGAAATCTTGGACATGGTTTATAGAACAGAAGAAAGAAAAGAAAGCAGAGATGACAATAGAAAAAAAAAAGTAGAAAAAATATGAGGAAGCATTGCCATCATCACAAATTGATCACACAATTAGAAGAACAAACTAACAAAGTAACAAGAGTAACATCATCACAAATTGCCATTTTTACTGAGCAGCAGCTTGTCCAGAGATCTGTTTCCACTTCACTAA
>NBIL01079074.1:0-31118 GCA_002752925.1 Viola pubescens var. scabriuscula | reverse complement strand
AAAAAAAAAAAAAAAAAAAGCTCAATTTTTTTGTTATGTATGCATGGCAGAAGATGATTCAATTCCAAGCAAAGCACCAATAGACCTAGACTGGAAAATCGTTTTGGGTGGTAACGACGGCGAACCACCGCCGTTAGAGATCGTTAGACCGTCTCCGATGACTTCCCGGGATGAAATCTTATCAATGTCGGATCGGGACCTGGAGAATCAAATTAAGAGGCAGAAGTCCAACGTTGGAACATTGTCCTCTACATTGATAGACAACGGAGAGAAGCTTAAAATCCATATCAAAGAACTAGAGGAGGAACGCGAAAGGCGACGGAGGCGTGGCCTTGATAAGGTCACCTTTTATTATTGTTGTTGTTATTATTTTCTGTGTAAAAGTCTTCAGCTTTGTTTGATTAGCTTCCTTTGTAGCTGCCCAAAAAAAGAGAGGAGTTTGTTTATTCTTTCTGGGTTTCAAACTGATGTTTTATTTTTATTGATTACGAGAAAGATAGTGTATGAGGCCAGCCAATGCCAATTCGATGGACTTTTCTCATGTTTACTGAACTGGGCTAATCTTAGCTGAGTGTTTTTTCGCATATGCACTTTGCAATTAAGCTGTGAATTTTTCATTCTTTAGTGTATTTGTTAGTTTTCAAAGTGATATCCGGATTTCTTGATGTGGTTGAATGGATTTTTTTTTGGTGGGACAGGATATTGAAGAGCGTGAGAAGCCAACACAGTCAATTAGCTCAGGTATAACTTGCAATGTCCAATTTGTATCCCTTTACATTTCAAGTTTAAGAAGCTGGAACAAAGTTAAAAATTGACAGGAAATTCTTAGATGCTATGCTGTTGATGATGGTTAACTGGTGGTGACATGTCACCCTATAACCTCAGTCATCCAATCAAAATGTAAATGAATGTTTTTTTGTTTTTGATAGGTGCTTCTGATGGGTTTAGACCAAAGGATGTGTCATCTCAAGTCAAGTCCCGGTCTGAATTTGGTTTTTTGTTTGAAAAGAAGATGGATGAAAATGTATGATGCTGTACTTCATCCTTTTGCATAACTTATTTTGAGAAGTCTCTGGCACTTTACAACATAGTTGCTATTACCTTGTTTTAATTTAGCTTAACAGAGAGATTGCAGTTTATCCACATCCAAGGCATATGATAAAGAACTATCAGAATTGGCCCCTTGCAACCGCCAAAACACAAGATCTAATGGTGATTTTTCACAAAGGAAAAGGCAGAGGTGTCAGCCGCCAAGAGAATTGCCTTCCTGTACTTTTTACGAACCTAAAAACGGTCCCTCTGCTTGTGATCTACAGGGTAGAGCTACTCTAATCCAGCCTAACTGTAATGGGGAAAGCATGTCCACTAGTTTTTCCAAGAAGTAAGCATCTAATTGTTACATTGGTGGAATTGTGTATGTCCTTTTATGTTACAGGTGTTGCTTTCTTTTTCACCCCTTTTTCTTTTTGCTGATAGGAATGATAGTTTTCAAGTTCGTAAATCCAATCCTCCAAGGCATAGGAAGGTACGCCTTCTCTTTTGTTTTGCCTCTACCTTCATTATCTTTTGCTTGTTTCCTGTCCACTATGAAGCTACTGTTTTATGATTCATGTTTTGATTTTTTGTTTTGTTTTGCAAGACACTGTTTTTTGCTACAAAATAAAGAGAGTTTTTCCCCAATTCCTCCTTGTTAATATGAAGTTTGACGATATTGTCAATAAAAATGAAAGATGGAGTTTAACAATGCTCTACCTACTGTGCAATTTGAATTTTCTTTTGTTACCTAATGATTGCCAATCTTCTCTGCTTGAGATTTAGGAATAGAATTAGTAATTGGAATAGGAATAGGAATAAAGGCATATATATAAACTAATTACACTTGGAATTGTAACTCATGCTCTCAGCCAGTTTAATCTTCCTTCATTTAGAAAGATGGTTGTTTTCAGCTAGTTAATGGTGGTGTTTGCATTATCACGAAAGCCATTAATGCTTTACTAATATAGTGGTAATCATAGCTTTTAAAATAAGTAAAATTTAAACCTTTTCTCTGAATGATGCTGTCTGCCGTTAAGGAATTTTATCATTTTCTTTGAAATGGAAAGCTTCTGTTTGGACTGTGAGAAGTTATTGGTTTATTTCACTGGCTAATTAGATGACTGTTAATGTCATAACCAACAGAGACAGGAACTAGTTCTTGTAGATGAGGATGATCCTCACCTTGTAGAGACAATTGAGCAGCCAAAAGAACTTTCTGAATGGTAAGCAGAACTCCTAATACTCTGTCCTTTGTTCCTGCTTGTCCAGTGCTCCATTGCATGTTTAGTGATGGTTTTGTTCTTTGGTTGCATTCAGTGTGAAGGTTGACAAGATCCATTACCCATCAAGGTACATCAAGTCTTTCCTAAGATGTTAAGGGCATCTCTTGGAATTAGCTTTTCTTTATCAAAACTATTATATTCAAGGGATGATCCAGAATCTTCTAATGGTTTTTTTGGGTCTACTGACACAGGGATCATCCAGAATCCGTTGAGATTGCTTACGAGGATATAAACTGCCTTTCCCCTAGAGCTTTTTTGAATTCACCTATTATGAACTTTTACATCAGGTAAGTGTATCTGGATACATTTGACTCTCTTTACCACGTATGAATTTTGTGAATTCAAAGTGGATGATGATTTATGAATGATGTTATCCTTTATCTCTTAACTATTATTTGGACGGTCGATTAGATCCATAGATGCTATTTGTTTCTCTCTATCTTTACTGTAATAGTTTCAAATTTCATTGCTGCTACTTGGAGCAGTTTTGGTTTACTTGACACCTATTTCCTTTGAAATTGTCTTGGAAAAAAAATGTAAGCTTGAGCTTTACACTGATGGGCTTATGTGCTGGAAATTGGCTGACTGTCTATTGGAGTTAGAGCTGAGTCAAAGGTTGCTGTACGGGCGACAAAGGAGGCCACCCAAGGTCCTAAGGACACTGAAACAACTGGCTTTTAAACTGACTTAAGTAGGGACCATATTGTTAATGCGCTATTTAGTAAAGTATTCAAGGGATGGGCCCACAAGATCTGAAGCCCACTGTTCAAAATAGGAAACTATAACAGATTGATGTGAGGGCTTGGTCACTTAATGTATTTTGCCATTTTAAAGTGGATTGGCAAGTAACAGTCTTTTTGATTGAGAAGCTTCCGATGTGAGGATATTTTAGGGCTCTTAACTTTATGACGTGGTGTGTAAATTTGTGTCGAGGGTTTGGCTTTGTTAAATAATAATATACGGAGCATGTTAGCAATCTTCTGGTATGTTTACTCAGATTGTCCTATTTTTCAAATGCTTATTTTAGTGTATCTGAAAGAAATATATAAGGGATTGAGCTGCTTATATTTTATGTACTTGGTCCTTTACTTATTCTTCTTCTAGGTATATACAGCTGCAAGCTCCTCCAACAAACAAAGCTTCATGTGATTATCACTTTTTCAATACATTCTTCTACAAGAAGCTTGAACAGGCTGTAAAGGTAGCTTTCTCACTAAATTGTTGATGAGTTAAAAAAATTCTCCTGCCGTTCTTCCACATGTAAATTCACCAACTCAATATGTGTCATCCGTTTATAATGGAGCTTGTCAGTAACTTATTTTCTATTGTATGCTTAGAGAAGTGACAAGGAATCTCACTTTGTCAAGTTCAGAAGGTGGTGGAAAGGTGTAAATATATTTCAGAAGGCCTATTTACTTATTCCCATACACCACGAGTGAGTTCTCACTTTCAATTCTACAAGTTAACTTAAAATAACTTTTCTATCTAAAATCTTATGTTGTAGAGACGATTGACTTAGTCTGGTTATTGAATTTTCTATCCAAGGATATCATTTTCTTCTGTGTCATCGTTAAGACTAATTATCTTAATAATTTTCAAGGTTTTGGAATGTTGGAAGTGCTCAAGTAATTTGAATATGAACCATGCAAAGAATATACTTTTTGTTATTTGCATCGGAAAATTGGAAAAAAATGGAAGCTATTTGTTTATTTCTCATTTGCTAATTGGATGCCTCTAGTTCGAGGCTGTAGAATAGGGTGATCTGGCTCACTATTAGCCAGCCTTTATATTGGTATTACTTGTAGCTTCAGCAAGAAAATTACAAGATAGGTGGAGAGAAATTTTGTTTTGCCATAGGAATTAGGGTACAGTAATGAATTGTTGAGAATGAATATAAGTGCAAGGTTATTACATTTGGATTTCCCTGTGCACAAAAGATCCTGGCAGAGGATAAGTTGAACTTTCCTATCCCTTAGCATTTTATATGGGACCACCTTTATGTTGTGTTAGTTTTGCATCAAGTACATAGAATTGCTATGCTGAAAGGCATTTATGGAGACCTAAGCATTAATGATTGCACTGATAGTTTATGTGCATATACATTAGTATTCTTTCCTCTGATAAATATGGATCAATGAAGATGAGTAAATCTGTTCGTGAAAGTGGAACCTTGAGCATTTTAATGCTATTTTCCATCAACCATATAATGTTTGAAATTTTATGAACGATCTGATTTGCCTATCAGTCCTGAAAGCATAATTCCTGCACTGTCTGTCTTATTTTTGGTTTATGATGCATTTCAGCCTGCATTGGAGCTTGGTGATCATTTGCATCCCAGACAAGGAAGATGAATCGGGACCCATTATACTTCACTTGGATTCGTTGAAACTTCACTCTAGCAAATCAGTTTTTAACAATATTAAAAGGTGGGAAAAACCTTTCCGAGATCTTAAGGCATGTTCACTAAAGCTGTTTGTATGTACATGTAAATTTGATTTTGTCAGGTTCAAGTGCCAGATTGTTTACTCTTTTTGGATGCAACTGTTGTTTGAATACTCCATGTTTGTTTGAACATTTTTGTCCGGAGGGAACTTTTTGCTTTAAAGATGTTCACGTTTTTTTTTTCTTTTTAAATTAAAATCTGAAATTTCGGAAGCAATGGGACTATTTTGCAAGAGCTTACGAGATATCTCTTAATATTGTCAAATACTGTATGCATGCTTTCTAAGTTATCGTTCATTCTTCTTACTGTGATACATGATGTCATCTGCATGCTACAGCTTTTTGAGAGAAGAATGGGAGTATATGAAAGATGGAGTTACTTCTTCAGATCTACCAATTGCAGACAAAATATGGAAAAGTCTACCTCGTAGAATTGACGAACAAGTAATTCCGGTAAATCTTTTTGTTACATTCATTAGACCTTGTTTTCTGTTATAATTTTACTTTTCATGAGACTGTGTTCATGAGCTTAGTATCCATTTAACCTCATCGGATACAGGAAACTGTATCTTTAGGAGTGCTGGCTGCTACAATAAACCCCTTTTATGATATTTTCCATTTAAATTCTCTCTTGTAAGATTTAGCTCTATAATTCCTCCGTAGCCAAATGCAAATACATTGCCACCAAGCAAAAACTGACTATGAAAAGACTAACAAGGTGAATGGTGGAGAGCAAAAGTCAAATCTTATGTCTTTTGTTCTTTGAACTGGAAGGCAACTTATGTTCGTTTTTCTGGTTAAACAAGTGAGTTCTCCATTACTCTTCTACATGCGATCATCTCTGTGAACTGTCAACTCTGGTTTAAGGCTGAAATCATCAAAGATGAGTAGTGCTGATAATTGCTCAGTTCTTGCAATTCTGTTGTTGTAACCTACGCAAAATGTCTAAGAGTTGAAATTCAAATCATTCAGACAAGATGTCTTGCTGCAATCTCTCCCAGCTGGAATTAAGCTGACTCGACACAATTTCAATCACATTTCAAAACGTAAAGAGTCAAGAGTCAGAGTAAGCTCTTAATAGCGAGCTTTAAAGCCATTGGAGTGGATGTCCTAACAAGTGACTGGAATCCAATGACTAAAACTTGTGTTTGAAAATAAGGATCTGTGGCCTAATGTTGAATATAATGACCAATATTAAATCTCTAACAAACTCATGTAGTGGGAGGACTCTGTCCTTAGTTTTGGGCATGAAAAAGTTAAATAGAGAAACATAATTGAAAGGCTCCATGAAATTCAAGGATAAGTGTTACGTCTATCCTTTTGTGTATTTGCTTATTGCGATATTCTTTAGAACACTGGACGATGGTCTGTTTGCCAAGTTTCGTCTTTGATAGTACAAGTGTTACGCTTATTCTTTTTTGAGTTTGGCAGAATGTTGATTATTTCTTTTGTAATTGATTTGATGTAAACCACCACAGACAGCAATTCACTATCACATTTTGTAACAGGTCCCCCAACAAAAAAATGACTTTGATTGTGGTCTCTTTGTTCTTTTCTTCATGGAACGCTTCATTGAAGAGGCACCTGAGAGGTTGAAAAAGAAAGATTTGCAAATGGTATTCTTTTCATCACAGATTTAGTATCATGATTGTAGTTGAATTCCTAGTGTTATTTGGCTGCTTTAATTGTTGCTTATTTTTCAGTTTGGCAAGCAATGGTTCAGACCTGAAGAAGCTTCCAGTTTGAGGGGGAAAATTCGGAATATACTCATGGACAAGTTCCGAAGTGCAAGTGAAGACGACTGCGTTTTGTAATCTCCTCCTTCATCTCCAGGTGCTTCTATGCTGTGAACTTGTTCATAGCTTTGTTCTTCTAACGGGTCGGATGCCGCATTGTGTACAGCATACATTTGTGTATAGGCATTTTTGTGTAGGCTAGGAAATATTCTGATGCCACTGGCGTAACTGAGAGAAATAGCCTGAGTTTTTTACGCCGGGATTGCTTCATACACATCAGTTTTGTTGAGATTTAAGCATCTCTTTAGTTCCTTCTCCAGTATTCATTAGAAGTTCGTAGATTCAGGTTACAGCAGACCGCATTTCCTTTATGCACTTGGCTTTAACTTGTACATAGATGAAATTCACTCCACTTTATTTCACAAGAACTACAACTGAGCAACAAGTTCATACATGTAATTGTTACAAGATAATAAAGTGACTGTACATGATAATAATGTACCATTAACTTGTAATAATGGTGCGTTTTGAATGTTACGCGCAACCTGTTTGAGCAAACTGCTCGTTGTACTGTCATGGTCTCCAACAGAAGCATCCTTTGTTTTTGCTCTCCAATGTCGCGTAGATGTCCTCTAATGTAGAGAGTATATCTTGCATCTCAGGTCTTCTGTCAGGGTTTAGATCCCAGCATTTCTTCATCACTTCTGCTAGAGAATTTGGACACCCTTTTGGTATTTCCAGCCTTGTATTCTGCAAAACCACAAAATTTCCAGTTTTCTTTAAAAACTCATGCTCATAATTCAAAAAAATATACTAGTAGATAATCTTGTTTTTGCTTGAAATTAAGACGAATAATGTTACCTTATAAATAACGGCAGGAGTTTCTTGAGAGAAACAGAATCCTCTGTACGGCATATTACAGCAGTATATCTCCCACAGGCAAATGCCAAAGCTGTACACGTCGCATTTCCTGTTATACGGTTTACACTCGAACACCTACAAGTTAACATCCAAAAAAAAACCAATTCCATGTCAGCGACTGTCCTTGCTCAAACAAAATTAGTTATTTACCAAAAGACCAAAAAGGACACTCGGGAAATCGAGAAGAAGTTATACCTCTGGAGCCATGTAACCAAGTGTGCCGGTACAGCCTTCCATTTCCTTAGGATTGGAGGATTCAACTCTTGCAACTCCGAAATCTGTGATCTTTACTGTTCGGTCCTTGTCGAGGAGTATGTTTTCGGTCTTGATGTCTCTGTGTACAATCTTCTTGGAATGAAGATAACTTAACCTACAAGGAAGAACATAAGGAGAAAGAAAAGATTAATTATTGTTATTTTAAAACCTAACTATTATTAAAAATCAAAATCAAATGAAATTAGTAGGAAAAGGAGCTGACCCTCTAGCAAGTTCTCTAGCAAGTTTGATGACAGTCTTGAAAGAAAGTTTCCTTTTGCTGTTTTTTATGAGGTAGGATTTAAGAGTACCACCGGATTGAAACGCAGATACCACGCATGAGGAACTTGTTGGGAAACCAGGTTGGTTTTTGGACTTCAATCTTGATACGTCTCTTATAACACCAATAAACTGATAAATAAAGGAAAAAATACTATTAGATATTTCATAAACGAAACGACCCAAAAATAAAATAATGAAACAAAACAAGCGAATACTTTCCCGAAGCAATGAAAAAATAGGTCTTGAGTTCTAATTACCTTACAAATATTACGATGATCAAGCTCGCGCCAAACTGAGATTTCTTGTGTAAAAGCCGTCCTTAGCGATGCTACTCGAGCTCCGGTTGCTCCTTTCTCTCCTCTTATTAGATCATAAACTTTAACTGATCAAACAAATAAAAACGACCAAGAAATTAACGTGAGATTATGGTGTAATTAAACAAAACAAAACAAAAAATCGTATTATTATTACAAGAACGTGAATCCATAATTACTTTGTTTTTTATGTTCTAATTAAACCAAGAAAACCAAAGAAAACCCAAATCTTGAATTATTATTATTATTATTATTTAAAGAAAGAAAAGTACAGAAATAAACTCGTTACCTGCAACTTCTTGGCCACCATAAACTCCATAATGGACAACGGTGTCCGTTCCTGTGCCTATTTCTTTCTTGAGCACAAGCTTTCCGGTATCCAGGTCCTCCGGCGCTGACTCTGATTGGAATTTCTTACGCAACGATGTGTCGTTGTGACACACCTTACTCCCTCTCGTTGTCGTCATCATCGTCATCATATCTAATCCTTCTAGAGTACTCTCTATAGTCTCTGCTATGATTTATAGTTTTGTTTCTTGAAGCTGTGTAGGTACGTACTCGTTCTTTGAAAGATTTCTAAAACTTTGTGAAAACTATTAACTATATATAGTCTTTGTATATATGTCGGTTGTGTCGTGTGCTCTTTTTATATATTAGGGCTGATGGGTGTGACTCTAGTGCCCTAGATGTGCACGAAAACACAATCCATAAAGAATGGGGATTCCTAAACATAAAAATAAAACAAATCGATATTATGAAACTGTAAATAACATCTCAAAACGACACATGGTATTATGCCTATTAATTTAGTCCATTAATCTGAAAGAGAATTTTTTTTTGGAGAACGTGTAGTGTAATCTCGTAAAGTTTTAAACTTAAACACTTAATTTTGTTTAATACTATGAATTTCTAAAAAGAGGTGACTCTATTAGTATGGTTTTCTCTATTTTTAAATTTTGAACTCGAAACTTTAGCTTTAAAAATATTAGTATATAACTACAAAAGAAATTTATAAATTTAAATCAAATAATTCTCAAATTTTAAAACGAAAAAAAGAGGACCGCAGCGAAGTGTGTGTGTGAATTCTAGTTTTATTTTCTATAAACAATAATTTATTTAGTTTATATTAATTTTTTTCTTACTAATCTTTTTTAAAATATATTTATGAAATCAAATAATATATTTTATGATTATCTAAATGTTTTATTAACAAGTAATTAATTAAACCCCAAACTCTCGTACCCGTAACTCATCCTCATACCCTACTCTATACCCTAAGCCCTAAATTAATACCCTATGACTAAACCTGGAGCGTAATTAAGCTGCCAAAGTTTGAGACATAAGGAAGGACTTACTAGAGAATGTAAAACAAGTACAAGAGCCAAATAGATTTTGCCCTATCTAAGAGTTTAGTCCGTTAACAATACATCAATGCACATCAGGGTTTGATAGCCCCTTCTTCAAAGAGAGAAGATTTAACAAGATACTGGAAAAATTAATAAATGAAATAAAGGAAGAATAGAATCTACTTCCAATTCCCTGCAAACAATCAAACCAAACCCACCAACATAGTTGTGGTCGAGTGGTAGGGTAGGAAGGATATCCGAAGAGATCGAATCAATCGGTACATCACACAGATCACATGTACGTGTACAATAGGCAAGGGAAAGGCAGATCACCTCTTCCAAATTTTCAAAGTACCATTTATGTGTTTGTAACATATGAACCAATAGCAGGGATATTGAGAATTTCAAAATCCAAGCATAACTGTCAGAGTATGATGACTGATGACCAACTACTAGTATCCCTCCCAAGTATGGATTCTGGATTTATACATTCGCTGATGGGATTATATATCCTAAACTCGTAATTCTGTAAAATATCTAGCTTCACATCACATTCATGCATATACAAGTTTCCAACATGAAGCCAAATAGAGAGAGAGCAAAGATCAGAACTGGTGGTTGTTCTTCTCAGACTGCTAATTTCCTGGGGTTCTTCTTTTTCACAGGAGTTCCGTGTACCTGTGTTTTCCTTCCATACCTGTCCTCCTGAAAATTCTCAAAGGCCTTAGCAACTACCTTCACCTGTATTGAAGTTATTATTCATCAGAAAAATTAACAATATATGAAAAGTAAATTCATGATTTTTTTGATGGTGAGATATTCTTTACATACCAGGTCGCGGTTCTTAGCATACACCCGCACTATCCTGTCAAGAGAATTAGCAGGGAGCAAGTGACTGACACGATGGTCCTCTATCGGAAATGTCTCGGCACTCTCGTAATCCTGACAAAATTTAAGCTGTTAATAATGATCTTCAACGTGGAATGACGTCGTTTCAGAAATTGAAAATCTAAAGCTGCCTAAACCATTCAGGCTGAAGACTGCAACTCTAACCTAAATGCTGACTAGATAGTGTTCCGGTTGATGCATCTTGCATAACAAACACAGTTCAGTGAAACAACAGCTAACATCCGGGTCTGTGTTGTGAACATCATTTTGTTTGTGCAACTCCCTATCCTACCATGAGAGGTTTAAATAATCATAATGACCAAATGTGGGATTATCGGATTCCTAACACAATCCTTGATGATATTAGCAGACAATTTTGGTCCAGCACAAGTTCATATTTCATACTCCTAATCCATACACTCCTGGAAGATGCAATAAGGAAAATACACAAAACGAAAGGAGTTCAACTTCATACCTGAAAAAATTTGACGCTGGATAAGACAATTACATGCATCAGAAGAAAAAAAGTTGTCAAATGAAATTCTTAAAAGAAACTACAAAAAGATTTGACTAAATTTATCACATAGCCCATCTCAACCATTCTTTGATCTCTACTGCATACCTTTTGAGAGGATTAAGGTTTCCACGAGTCAAATCAATCTTCACATTGCTGACTGCAATATCATCTTCTTTCAAGGTAACACCACAAGCTTCCTGTTGGAATGTTTTTTTCTGCAATTGAAATTTCAGCTTCTCCAAGAAGGCAAAAGTATAAATAGGGTAATTTTTCGGACCTGGTAACAAATAATATCTTTTGGAGTGATGGCTTGGAAATTATCTAGGCATTCAGCTGGAACAGAAAACTCATTGACATACTGCAAAACGTGAATTGGCAATTAAAGGTGAATATTATAAAGTTTTAATATTGAAGTTCCTATTATACATTAACAACAAGAGGAGAGATAAAACCTCTTCTGACTTCACAACATAATACAATACCTGGTATAGATCCCTTTTCCTGATGCGATGGATCAATTCTCTTGCTTCCTTCAGCTCTGGCTCATGAGATACTTCAATGGTTTTCACTATCGTGTCATCTAGCTGCACAGTTTAGAAAGGATAAAATTAGCAATATTCCCATTGAATGTGAAGCATGTTATAACTTTGATTATTTAAGCTCAGACCTTCCAAAATTCAGCTGGTTCTTCAATTCTGTCAGAAATGTGAAGGTGATCATTCGCTTTTGACAAGGCATCAACAACCATGAGCTCTATTGCCTGATTAAAAAAGGAATCATGATACATATCAGTTTTTTTCATTTATTTAAAGATTTTAAATCAATGGAAAGTTATTCCCAGATAAAAGAGTTAGACAACATGTTAGTACCTTCACTTTTGCATGTGTATAGACTGTACGGTGCAGATCAGCACGAGTGGTGAATAACTTGTAGATTGTGAGATCTGATGATAATGTCTAGAATGAGCTAAAGAATTTCATGGCAAGATACTGAAAATAAAAAAGAGTACCACAGGTATTGAAAACAGAAGTTCAACCAATACGCACAATGCTTCGCACGATAACAAATCTCATCTTCCATAACTCGCATATTGTCCATTAACCTGCAATTGAAATGACACGTCTTATCGATACCATATTGAGTAAAGAAATTCTATGCACGGTAAAAAATTAAGCAATTTCAATTCAAAGCCTAGAGCAAATTCCATGTGAGTTTACTTCAACTCAGGACTGACTTATAATATAAACAAGACTTTTAAACTATGATCTACCATACATCTCAAACTTGAAATTGCAGCCCAGTCCACAAGCGCGAGAGTCACGAACAATATAGTCAAATCTGTAAATAGATGGTTTATGTTGTCAAAATCACTTGCATTAAAAATAGTCCTAACAAAAACAAATTCATAATAGGAAAGGCAGGAAAGGACAACTAACTTGTCAACATCTATCCCGTTCCGACCATTTGCAACAATATCATACAGGAAACGCTTCCCATTTGTGCTCTACAATTGAAGAGCATTGAAAAATTAGATACTCAAATTGAGCTTACAAAGTATGAAAAGTAAAATGCTAAACTGAAGGTATGATATTGTAAGCCATTTACTTTGTAAGAAGCATTTTCAGTGCTAGAAATGATCATGTCCTGTAAATGAAAGTGACAAAATTATGTGATAATGTCAAATATTCTTTCAGTAGATAAAAAGTACAAACTTGAGAGGATATCAAAGGTGAGAACGAGTTCAAACACTTTCCATTTAGTTTACAATGAGACCACTGAGCTAAGAAAGAAGAAAAACCAGAAAAAGTAAAAAAGGATGACAGAAATTTAACCTTTGCTTTATTTAGACATTCAGAGTCGATGTCAATATGATGGCTGTCAACCATGTGGTCTATCATTTTCAGAGACATGTCCTCGTGAGACCTAGAATTTATTCAAATAAACATTCAAAGCGTGGGTCGTATCCTTTCATGAGAAGCCAGAAAAGAAAGCCAAGATGAAGATAGAAGAATGCATGCATTGACAAAACAATATGTCCTCCCGATTGGGACCAATGCACATAAGATATAACAAAAGTAGTCATAGGCTGGATACTTGTTAATATGTAATTCACAGCTCTGAAAACCCAGAACCACAGAATTTGAAAAAATGGTTTCAATTCAAACATCGTGCTTTAGGAAAATGAGGTAGAATGATATGAATTCATCTCCATCAAAAACAATAAGCAAAAACAGAATCCAAATATAACAGCATCACATGGAGTGAGGAAATAACTTCACTTAGAAATAGTGATTCCACATAGGACTTGTGTAGCAAATGAAAGTTTAATTTATGCAAAGAAAATGACTTATGAGGGAAGCCTTTTTGCACTACAGAAAGCAGGCATTACCATTCAAAGTCTTTGTTTATGCGTGGCAGAAATTCACGCTCAAACGTATGGCTGAATGGCCCATGACCAACATCATGCAGCAATCCTAGAAAGGAATCAACAAGACAAAATGAGAGGAAACAATCAACTGTAAGCAAAACAAGGTAAAGAGTAGGTCGAGTTTATTACCAGCGAGTTTCACAGTCTTGACATCAAAGTCCTCAATATCAAGTTCAAGGCCCTACAAGGACATCATGTGTAAAGAAAAATTCCTATTTTCTAGGGACGATAGTGAGAATGATCAGACAGAGGATGGTATAGTACTTGCTGCGCTTTGATTCTGTGAGCTACCTCACCAGCAAGCCAGTACACACCTAGTGAGTGCTCAAAACGAGAATGCACAGCTCCAGGGTAGACCATGTATGTTAGACCTGCATAGTAAAAAGTGTCCAAGTACAAGACGTAGAGCCATCAATAATTATTAGCTTCTTCCTTAACCGTTCAAGTGTAGAATCTATTGCTTCCTGTTTATAACTAAGAGCAGTGACGATTGAACAATTTAAAAATCTCTCCATCTCATATAAGGAAATCCATAAGTTGGACAGTAATTCTAGTTTCTGCAAATTGTAGTGTACTTCTAAAATTTGGCAAACTTTTCCTACTAAAAACAAGAGCACTGAAAAATCTTCAACTGACATCATAGTTAGGCTCATTGCTTTTACATATTGTGCATATATATGATTGCATCAACAAAGTAAAGGCTCATAAAAGGTGAAACAGAAATTAAACACAACATCTACTTATTTGTAGCTTCTCAAAATAATATAGCTGGCATTCATCTCATCAACCAAAAAAAGGACTAAAACAGCAAAATACCAGTAACACAAAGTGGAGAATACTTATATCCTTAGACTCTCACTAAATTAACATGAAGAAGGTTAACGCTCACCTAGTTGCTTCAGATCTCGAAGTCTGCAAATAGGTGAATCAAATCGTCACATTGAATGACTTAATTACGAAAAGAGGATATAAAGTTTGACGATATAGAAGATGATATAGTAGTCTTGCCTTTGGAACTGCTCTGTATCAACAAACTGCAGAAAGAACTGAGATAATGCAGAGAAAAGCAGTTTTTAGTTCCTTTCTCATCAACAACTGAAGATGATTCACATTTCACAAGCAAGCAAGTGAAATTCATGATTCAAGAAAAAATAGCTTGAGATTTTTCAAAATCAGATCTCGCGGCTACTTCCTAACACTCTGCGTTCCTCTGCTCCGCTTTTCTTCGAGTTCAAGTTACTTTTCACTCATTCACCAAAGTAATCTTTCCACAGTGACAGTTATGCTCGTCATTACACAAAAAATTACACAATCTGCTTCTAAAACCGCTAATTCAAATTCAAATCCACTTTCGCTTTAGATTCTAACGCGACAGTTCATATTCCGACGGAAATCAAATTCAAACTCAATAACAAGCTCTAAATAACTGTAGAAGCTCAAAACTGATCAGTTACAGTTCAGAAAGCAACCAACGAACCGACGCGAAACGAAATGAAGAGTCTACAATTTAAGTCGCATGCGATTCCGAAATGAAAAAAAACGGCGGAAGTCCAAAAGATGAAGACAGAAACGTTACCGGGTCTACGTAGATGTTCCCGTGCACATTATCACGAATTTGCTTGCGGTTGCGGTGATCCAGATACGAAGCGTTGTACAAGCTCGAGGTCTCAGTCGAAGAAGCTGCCATTGTTACTCACTTGCTTACTTCGGAGCTGCAAAACAAAGAGAGAAATTTGCAGAGACAGAGACAGAGGCAGTTATAGAGAGAGGAAAACGGGAAAGTTTGTGTGAAATGGACGGGTGAGGAGAGAGAGAGGTATATATATAGAGGGTGGAATTTGGAGAACTTGGTGATGAAGTTATGCCGCCAAAACTAAGTGATTCGTATTCGTTGAGATAAGCGCGTGTTGTGCACCGTGAGGCGGGGGGGCGTTGGATTTTCAAAATTTGGAAAAACGGTTTAAGAATGAGTTAGGAAGCGATTTTCGGTTGGTGTTACTGTTTTAAGACTTATAACAGCTGAGTTTAAGAATGGGTTATTAGCTAATTAATGGTTGAATAAAGTTTAAAGAAGAACAGGTGATTAATTAAAGAGGGGCCGGCGCGTGTACTGTACTTTCTTTGTTATATTTCATGTCATTTTCCAGAGAGTCGGACGACGGTTGAGCTAAAAGGACACGCGATCGTGATGGTGGTGGGTGTCACGACAGGTTTGTTCAGTATTTGAAGCAAAAAATGACAAGAAAAACGACACGCGATCGTCAGAGTATATACATATTGCTGTGATTGATTGGTGACTCGAATCAATTATCAATCCCATCCGTTTGAAAAAAAAATGGATAATATTAGATTGGTTTCCCAAACCAGTCTCTCAGATTTGGGGAATAATGTGGCATGACAAATTTATAAATACAGAGTGACAGTATTCCCCAAGTCTGAAAAACCAGTCTAGCATTGTCCAAAAAAAAATTCCCATCAGCCTCGGAAGATTCATATGTAAATGTCGCTAATTCGATCATTATTCTTAAAGGACCTATCTGATACGAACAAAATCGGCTTTCCTGCAACACAAAGAACTAAGAAGAGATAAATGTTCCAAAGGAACGAGAACATTTCGTCCGTGATCTAATAGGCACAACACAAACGAATCTTCTTCTCCAGTAATCCAAAAGGGAAATAAAAGGAGAACAGATGGCCTATAATTCATAATATTTCATCTACTTCATGTTTAGTGCAACAATAAACCCTATTGGATGAGTTGCTGCACAATGTATCTAAGCAGTCAAATCTATGAATTCATAGCCATTTGGAATTGCTCCGGAACACGGAGTAAGGGAGCCTGGACAGACCCAAGCTTGCCAAGCTGACCACAAGCAGCCATCTGATCATCGCCTCTACTGCATCGAAGGAATACAGTGCACCTGCCTTCTGCCAAAATATTTCTAAACTTAATCATGTCCTCTATACTGGTAGGTTTGAATTGCGATCCACTATGAGGGTTAAATTGGATGAGATTGATCTTGCATGGGATGCCTTGGACAAGATCAATAAGCCTCTTTGCATCCTCGCAGCTGAAAAGAAGAACAATTTCAAATGATGTGGAAAAGTTTAACCAACATATCATAAATATCATAACATTAAAAAATAAAATGAAAGGGGGAAATGTGTAACAAACCTGTCATTTACTCCTGCAAGCATTACATATTCAAATAGGACTTTGTAATTATTTTTAAATTGAAGTTCCTCCCGAAGGGTATCAAGAAGCAACCCTATATTATACTTCCGGTTAATTGGCATAATCCAGTTTCTCACCTGCATAGTTTGTCAGTGAAAGAGAAGGTCAAATCTCATGTTTGGTTTCTCTAGTAAACTGACTGACAAGCTTGAATTGAATGTAATACCTCATCAGTTGTAGCATTCAGACTAACAGCTAAAGCACAACTGGATTCATGGAGGAAACGTTTCAGCTGTGGGACAAGTCCACTTGTAGATACAGTTACCTTGCGAGGACTGAAGTGAAGGCCCTGATCATGCACCATAATGTCTGCAGCTCTAATGACGTTTTCAATATTCTGAAGTGGTTCTCCCATTCCCTGAATATGCCAACAGTTAGAAACTAAAAGCATTTCTTCTGCTTTAAATTCATAAAAGACATCTGACAGGTTTCTTTTCATTAGCTAGGTGAGGGAAACTCTCCTTGAGATTCCTAATAGAGCAAATTACTGAAGTTTTACCGGAACTACTAAACTACATAAACAAAATAAGCAGGTATGGAACACATAATGAAGCTAATTTGTTATGCATATAAGACTGGAATGAGCATACAACTGTGGCTTGACTCTTGAGTGAAGACTGCAGTCTCAATGCAGAAAAGCAGACAGTTTGTGAATATAATCTCTTGGAATCTAATCTTACCATAAAAACAACATTTGTGATGGCACCAACTTCACTCGTGAGTAGACGCTGCGCGAGTACAGCCTGATCTACAATCTCAGCAGTGGTCAAATGTCTCTTCAAACCCATCCTGCAAAGTGAAGAGATATTTGATATATATAAACATGAGCTTAAAAATTAATGTTAATATGGCTGTAAAATCCAGAAAGGAAGATAAAATCTTGCCTGCCGGTGAAGCAGAACTGACAATTCATGGCACAACCCACTTGACTTGAAACACAAACTGTATTTCTACCACTATCGCAAGGTATAACAACAGTTTCTATCAACAGACCATCATCCAACCTAAATAAGATCTGGAAGTTCCTGCGAGTTTCAATATCAATGAGAAGATTCTCACAATAAAAAGTTAAAAACAGTATCGAGGTGCAACAAACTTATAAACAAACAATCATGAAAGAAGTAAAATGATAATGGCTACCTTCCTAGTTCCATCGGACGATGTGAGGATTTTGTCCAAAGATAATGCCTTGAATTCTGCGTGCTCGCTTAACATCTTCTTAAAATCTTTGTTCAAACCTAGACAGGTTTTACACAAACAGAATAAGTAAGATGATTTCAATTCAACGAAGGAACAAATATGAAGCACTTAGTTAACAACTGCACATGCACTGTAAGTTTGAAACATCAGAAGTGAAAACAATCTGCTTAAAATATCAAACAAGAAGTAGAATTCAAGTTTCAACTAAGAGGAGTAGAACACCTTCTAATTCATCAACACTATGTGCCCAAATGCTGTTTCCATACATACGCTTCCATAGCATCAAGGCCTGACCAGGTCTGAAACCATATGACTGAACCCATTTCTGTAAGAGCAGATTCCCACAATTAAACACAGAATTTTGTTTTCATTTTCTTAAACTAAAATAGAAAGAGTTTCGATTCATACTTCAACTTCATTGTATGTCATCTCCTTAAGAAGAACCTTCGAACTCTCAAGTGAAACATCACTCGCACCATCCTTTCCTAGCCACAAATAAGCAAGCAAACAACAAGCTAAGAAGCAAATAAAACGCAGAGCAGCGAGAAGTCTAAGATGTATAACGCATATGGGCACGGACTTACCGTTATCAAGTGGGAGAACAGGGGAACAGGCGGCGGTAGAAAGGGAGCGACGATTGCAGGAGAAAAGGGAATTGCGGTTTGGATTAGCTGAAGTAGATAGTTGATTTAGATGTGGGGAAAAGGTGCGAGTGCTGTGCTGGTCGGGAGTTGAAAGGGCAGCGGCGGCAGCCGGTGAAGGATGTTTTGGAAGAAACGCAGAGTTAGCTCTCATGCTCAACCGTACGCGCCTCATCCACACACAGCCCATCTCCATTTTTTTTCCCACCCTCCCCTCCTTTTGCTTTGTTATTAGGGGCTTATTTTTATTTATCTACTAAATTACTACTATTTTTTTTTTATATTAGACTTAATAATTAATAATTAATAACTACTAGTAGTAATTACTAATTCTTTTGCTAGAGAAACATGCACACCTGAGGATCTTTTTCCTAAGCTTCAACTATTATTAGACAGTATATATTTTATGATGTCATTAAATTTATTAAGACTCGAATACTCCATTCAGCTGATACAAAACCAAAAAAAATAATGTCGATATTGAATAAATCTCTATACAATTAGACCAATCTTAATGATAAACAAATTAAAATTAGTGAAGTTCAGCCTCATTTTCTCTGAACTTTCTTAGGGAGTGAAAAAAAATTAATGATAGAGCCGGGCAAGAACACAATGCCGAGGACTATAAATTGTTTGAACATGATTTATAATCTTCGTCCTCCAATTAACTAGTAAGTTTTAAACTCAAGAGCATCGAACGAGGGGAGGCCGGAAAATAAACTTGGGAGTAAATTCAAAAGAAATATAAAACTACCAGAAAACTACCAGAAAACTACAAGCCTTTTACTAAAATTACATCTCAGTTTATATCCTAACAGCAAGAACTTGCACTGTAACGGGATGTGATGACAAAATCTTGAATAGGAACTAGGAAATGGTAATCCAATTGGCTCCTTCAGTCCATTACCCAGCATTTCTTTCACCCAACGACAATACACAAAGTCAGGTGATCAACTGGAACAAGCACTGTTGTCAAAAGTGAGATAGATAAACTCATAAGCACTCAACCACATCAATCCCTGCAAGTTATAGAAGTAACAGAATGTTAGTCTCTCATGCGTGGAAACTGTACACTTACAAACTTTCCACCGTAATTTTGAAGCATTGACTCTAAGAATTCATAAACAAAGAGCTGAACCTAAAACTTGAAGGAAAACTATACAGCACATAAGATGCACGGTTGCACGTGATGATTAGGCAAAATGCTATACCTTAAGCCAACTTTTAATGCACAAAGGAGTAAAAGACATCAACAAGGAAGTGACAAGTTTTCACAGAAATCCACAAAACCATTTTAGAACTTGTTTGAGTCTCAACTTTCTAAAAAGCCACAAACATCCACAATTGTCATTAAGGTTGCAAATGGCTAAGCATACAAGCATAAAGAAAAAAAAGCCTAAATCAGTAGTATAAGTAATATATGTTCAACAAGATGTCTATTTAACTTAAAAATCAGGGCATAAGAGATTGCATACCAGTACTTGATCAGGCCATCCCAGCCACAAGTTGCCACTTTACTTTGCTCCAGTGGATGCCACTCGCATCCGATGGTCACACCCTCGTGGCATCTGAGTGTCCTGAAAACTTTACAGCTCTTCCAGTCCCAAAACCAGCACTTACCCTCACCATCACCAGACATCACAAACCGCCCGTCTGGTGAGAAATTTACCTGGCAAGCATAACCAGCCACAATGTGACCAGCAAACCTCTTCTTCTTATTCAACTGAAATCTTTCCCTGGTACTATAGATAAGGATCTGGTTGTCTAAGCTCTGGGCTGCAAGCCAGTTTGAGTTGGGATGAAGTGAAATTGCTGGCATAGAATGCATATGAGGCTCACTGATATACTTGATAACAACAGGGATACCAAATTCCCAGACACGAAGCGATTTATCATCACTTGAAGTAACAAATCTCCTATTATTATCCACAAAAGTAATTGTATTCACAGCCCCCAAATGCTGATCATACTCCTGAGTGATCTGCCCCGAATTCATATCCCACTGCACAATCTTCTTATCACTCATACCAGCTAACAGTATATTCTGCTTATCATCATCTGGATTAAGCTTCACGACATATGGAATCTTACCAGTCGAAAAGGTTGAGATGACCTGCCCAGTCTCAGTATCCCAATACTTGATATTCTTATCATAACCAGCAGACAAAAACTTACTACCATCATTGCAGAAGGAAATATCCCTAACAGCTTTTGCATGGCCCATGTAAGTTCTCATGCACTTACCTGAGTTAAACACATCCCATATCTTCACCTTTGTGTCCATTCCAGCAGAAAGAATCAAATGGCCATGCTTGGGAAAAAACCTTATAGCAGAAACCCCCTTTGTATGCCCACTCCAGGTATGTACCAGCCTCTTCGGTATATAACAATGATCATTACTTGCTTTTGCATCCTTAGGTGGTGCAATCCAGGACCTCCCTTGATAATCCTTCTCTTCCTTCCCATGAAAAGTAGTCTTGTCTGCAACAACCTCTCCTTTATCCCTATCCGCTCCTTTCTCCTCTTTCTTCTTCGCATGCTCTTCCGCGTATTTCTTCTGCTCTTCAGTCAACTCTCCTTGAATACCCTCCTTCTTACCGGCCCACGGACTCTTCCTATTCCTAATCAACCAAACATCGCTGGCCGGATTATCAATCTCAGCTTTATCCTCACTAGTCCCAGCAACTTCCTCATCCTCCCCATCCTCCTTCTTCTTCTCAAGTTTCCGCCTTTTTTGCTCATGCTGAGGAATATTATAAACAGAAATCGCATTATTCTTCTCTAAAGCATCCAAATCCCCAACGAAATTATTACCTGACGAAGCCGAGGGATCAGCAGCATAACCATACTTCTGAAACGTATTATGCTGCTCATCGAACAGGAAAGAATCAATTGCAGCATCCTCCACAAACCCTAGCTTGTGATTCCGCATCCCCTGAGCAAGCCCATCTTTCGCGTACGGATGTTTGGGGCCATGAACGGGAGCCCAAAGCTGGTCGTAGGTGGGGTTGAAGGTGACCGCGTGTTGAACTGGGTCTATCGGTTTAGAGAGCGTCTGGTTGGCGTGGGCAACAGTTAGGGCAAGCATGGTGTCGTCGACTTTGGGTGCGGCGGATTTGGACGGGAGAAGGCGGGGCGGAGATGAATCTGGAGAAGACGAGCTAGGGTTTTGGCCCGGTTCGTCTAATTCCTCGTCGTTTTGATAGGTTTGAAGAAGATCCATTGAATTATGTGAGTGCAGGTGTTCGATCGGAAAGATAGAAATGAGATTTGGGTGGTGAGAAGAGGTTTAGTGGGATTTTTGAGAGTAAGGAGGGAAGCGGAGGTTTATCGGTAGTTAACACCGGTTGAAAGATTTCGGTGGAAACGCTCGCTAATGACGGACTTCTTTTCTATTTTATTTTATTTTATTTTTCTCTTTCAAGTTTCAATATTCGTAATTTTCTTGGGAATATTAATATATAGTGGGCGGTTGATAGGAAAATAAAATTACCTAGATGTCCCAAATTTATATTTTCTTTTACTAATTTATCTTGGTCGGTTAAATAGTACTTATTTGGAAGTAAAAGGATTATAGATAGGGTAATTAAAAGAAACAAATTCTAACTAGGTAATTAATCAAAACATTAAAATATATAGGATTTATATCATTAAACCTAAACCTAATATTACAATATAATATATTAGTCTCGTCTAGTCTCATCGGAGACGATGGAAGAGGGCATTTTAATCCACTTTTAAATAGTTTGGTACATCGAGTATGTCTTAATGGCTCAGCGGTTAAACTAACAATTTATTACTGTAATCTATAATTTTGTAGGATTCCATTCTGATAACTATATTTCTAAGTTTTAAGAATACATCTTGATGCAAAATCTATTTAAAGCACCAATTTATCAATTTACTTGAGGTAAAATTCAATATAATGTAGCATTTAGTATTCTTTTGATCAAATGTAGTATTTACTATTTAGTAAAGAAATTTTAAACAGCAATGTTATATGGGCTTGCACAGAAAATCAATGCAAATGCAAATCCAAAAGGGTAAGCAATATATGTGGAAGAAGCATGCACCAAAGCACCAAAGCACCAAGCTTTAGGTCCAGGAAAATCAGGAAAAAAAATAATAACTACATTGAAACACTTATATTAACATCACCATCCACTACTAGATTATATATTATGGGCAACACGCAAATCATAGACGTTTTTATGTTTCTGCCATCATGACTAGAACCAGTGTTCCCTCCACTGGGTGCTGGTGCACCTGGAGGAGGAGGAACATGATCACCATTATCTCCCCGGCAACGCGCAATTCGGCTGCATCCCCTGTGATAAGGATTCGCGGGAGTCTTCTTACAAGCAGCTGCATTCGGATTCTTAGGATCGATCCCAGGAATTCCTCCTTTTCCCATTGCCGGAGCTCCAATGTAGCTATTACTGCTCTGTTCATCCTCTGTTTCCCCTGCTTTTGAAGCTACATTAGGTACTGAAAATCAGGGACCCATGAGTTTTCTTCCTCCAATGCGTGCTCTTGATGGAGACTCATCTTGAAGGGTTTTTCTTGATTCTTGAATATTTGCACTTGCAGGAGGAAGAGGAGCAGGAGCATGATCACCATTGTTTTCAAAGCTAATTCAACTTGTTTCTGTAAACGCTATTAACCTAACATAATAACTTTAGGACTAACTATAAAGCATCCAACTGCACATTCCAGTGCAGAGTGTAGAATATGAAGCAAGCTGCCGTGACCAACTAGCTTGTAATTTGGTGGTATTTTTTACAAAAATTTGGACGGTTTCAAGTACGAATTTTTTAATTTACATTCCTATCTATGACAAAAAAAAGATCAAAAAAAAGTAAACAATGAATAGTATAATATCAAAGTAGTTTAGAAAGAAGCACATTGCAATTGCTGAACTTTCTCAAACACACTAAACAATGTGAATAGAGTAACAGAATCAGAAAATAAAAAATTAAAATTAAAATATAGCCATGAATTCAATGAGAGAAATCTGGAAGACAATCTAGGTACTAGAACGTGAAGTCACACCATTTGCACGCAAATCAAACTCTAAACATGTGATTAAGTACACAATTTGATACAAGGTTACGGCTTATAGAAACCTGATAGTTCCAATTTAAGGGTTCTTCATCTTTATCCTCAACTTCCTGGCTATCTGTGCTGCTTTGGGATGAACTGGCCTCTTACTGCTATCAGATTGTTCTACTTCTACCCAGTTCATAACTTTCAATATCAAAGACTGAGGCACTTTTTTAACATCCGCATCTGCTGTACCTTTTGATTTCTTCATACCATTCTCCAAAGCTTTCTCAAGGAAATCCATGAACCAGTTCCCGGCTTCGGCTTCAACCTGCTTCCCCAATCTAATTGTATTGCTTAAGCCACTACTGCTGTTTGGTCTCTTATTCTCATCGTTTTCAATGACAGCATCAACCGACAGTTTTCCTAGTGGAGTGGATGATGGCCCCTTTTTATTATCCATACAAGTCTTTTGATGACTAGCATTTGATCTGAACAGCCTTCCAAAATTCGTCTTCTGTTCGCTTATTTCAGGAAAAACAGCAATTGATTTGTACAGGGCTGCTCTTCTTTTGGAGGAGTTTAGTTCTGAATTCCTGCCCCCTTGGTCCGCCGCCATAGAGTTGTTGTGCACAAGTTCGTGTAAGATTGGGAACTCTTCTGCGTGTTTGTGTTGTTTATGTTCGACTTTCGTTGGGTTCTGAGAACTATCAGCAGCTGAAGTAGCTGCTTGAATGGACACCATATCAGTCACTGCTCTCACAATTTGGTGATGGAATTCCAGAAACTTGTCAAAGCAGGCTGCTGGAGCATCGGGCTTCGCTGACTTACTCAAGTTCGAAAAGGTCCTACAAAATAAGTCATTTTTTATGATCACCAAAGCTCAACTTTTAAGCTTCCAAGAGCAAGTGAAACTACACAAAACAAAGGAAAATGAGAAGAATTAGTACTTGAGACATCTAACTACATTTTCTGTAGCTGTGGCATCTCTTAGCGCCTGAAGAGCTATCTTCTGAGCTATTTCTCGCTGCTGCACAGCTTCCTGTTAGGCATATATATATAGAAACATCAGCAAATAGATCAAAACATATCAAATAACATTCATCTAAGAGAAATACTAAGAATCTTGAAATTCACCTTGCCAAGTGCGCTTAGTTTTCCTGGCAAATTGATGGCCAAACTTGTGTTGATTTCAGAATCTGAGTTACCAGGCTGATACTGTGGATCGCAAGGGGGCTTTGGCTTGGGAGAGTTCTCTGCATCTGCCCCCATTTTTAGGGAAGCTACTACTCTTGCATTCCTCAAATTCGGAGGTGGAGTTGAACTTTTCTTATCCTACACAGATGAACAACAATCAATTTTCTTAGCTACAATTTAGAGCCTGGAAAGCATTGAATTATCCATCCAAACAAACAAAACAGATTGCATAACTAAACATCTCATCAAAAAGCAGATATTTTTCATGCCAATTCTAAATGAGGAAGAGAAAAATGTACCTACAGATGAGTTGAAGGGGCTAATTGGAATCCTAGCATCTCGATCACAGACACTCTTGCTTCGTGGGAATTTCGAAGAAGAAGAAGGTGCTGCACAGCTTTTCCTAAGCAATGCAGGACTCTCCCCTTTTGTATCCACCATTTTTGCTAACAAACCCCCACCATAAGAACACCTAACACTCGCGCTCGTGCTTCCATCTTTCCCTATCCGTCCTCCTCTCACCATTGGAGACATAAATTTCGTACAAGTTCCTCGCTGTTTAACCGGCGTGCACTGATCAAAATCCAAAGGAACTGGCTTCAACACCATAGGAGACGAAATCCCATCTGCAAAATTCTGGCCTGTTCCCCAAGAACCTCTCCTTTGACCTGAAGCTCTGCAATTTTGCTTTTGCTCACTTCTCTCACCTCTCTCTCTAAGACCCATGATTGTTTCCGGCGTGCCCACAAAAGGATGTCTCCCCGGAAGCGGTTTCGCGCCTTTAACAACCGGAACTGGCGACCCTGGCTCCAATCTGTCAACATAGATAAACTGACCAAGCTGCATTTTGTTGCTGAAAACAAAATCATCCTGCTCAGAAGGAAGGCTGACGTAGATAGAGTGTGAGGAATCAGAAACTTTAATGTAAAACCCGTGTTTCGGCCATAGACTCTTCTCATCAAGATCAGCTGGGACAATGTCGGTCACCTGCAAAAGCGAGCTCCTGTGCTCACTTGTCGGCTTAGTCCCATTATCCATCCCATTTAGAAGCTTCAAAAGAATTCCAGGCGCCAAAGTTGCCATGAAAAGAAGAAAGGAAGAAACTTTTGACAGAGAGGAAAAATGGGAGTGGGTCAGATGAGAAATTGGAGGATATTCATGGATGGGGCAGGGGAGGAAGAAGAAGAAGAGGAACTGGCAACGGTAAGTAGGCAATCAAAAAAGACGGTCTAGATTATTTTTGGGTTTTGAAATTGAGAGGTTTTGGACCGTTGCTTCAACGGTCATCTGATGGTGCGTCCACGTCATAATTATTTTGAATTATAAATTGTGCAGGAAATGAATATAAGATGCCGGGCTAGTTAGGTGAAGTGATTCATGACGACTCGAGTGTTTTGCTTGTGAATTAAATAAGGAACAGGCTCCTCATTGTCCTTGCCTCATTGCCTGGTATGGTTTTGGACCACTAATAAGTTATGGGCCTGATCCCATTGGCCCATCAGCTTATTGGATTTGGGTAAGCCCATTAGTAAAGAGGTGAGACTCAGGTAACTCAATGACCCATTAGTTTTTCCGGACTATGGAGAAGTAGAAGAATTCTTTCAACCAAGAATGCAGCAAGAGATAAAATGTTGATGATGGAGGGATAAAACAACTGTAATGAAATGTAAGCTCATTTTGCAAAATGGTAATTGTAATTATTCAACAACAAGAACTCATATTTCTTCAAGATTGACCAAAAAAGGAACTCATCTTTTCGTTCCAGAGTTCATAGACTCTTGAGGAATGAAGTGAACAGGTTTTTTTGAACAAACACGTATCCTCTCTTTTGAAGTTAGGAAATTGTCCAACTGTGATAAGAACATGCTACTACCACCAAAGAAAACCTCATCCTTGAAGCTAAACTCGCTGGAGATGCACTTGTGTTATAGTGGCGTTGCAAATCCTGTCGAATAGAACAATGTTAATGATAATAATAAACATTACAAAATAACCAAATAGCATAAAATTTGAGACTGGTCTGGACAGTGATATGCTAACTAGAAGCTTAAAAAAGATGTTATCGATCGATAATATCGCACACTCATCATCCAGGAGTCACCAAGATACGTTACCAGAATGACGGCATCTTACCCACTTAATACTTCTTCCATTTATTTCTTTCTACATTGCGTAAGATATTATGAGCTGGTTTCTTTGGGTAACAAAGCTCCTAAATGGAAAAAAGAGAGGAGAACATGGAACATAAAAATGCCTCAAAGTAGCAAGCTGATCAAATGCTCCTTTACTATCTTTCATGAATTGGTGTATCCAGAGAGACAAAAGGGTCTTAAAAAAGAGTTGGGTTTCTCTTCAACTAAGTTATTGCAAAATTACGTAAAGAACCTCGAACAGCAAACACTTAAGTGACTTAACATCAGGACCACTTAAAAAGGGAAATGGTCTTCTCGGAAACTAGAGAAGGAATGAACTTCTCGGAAACTAGAGAAGGAATGAAATTCTCGGAAACTAGAGAAGGAATGAAATTAGCATGAGGCAAAATTAAAGTAGAGAAATTTTGTATAATGTAATGTTCTCAATGTGTGCTATGTTATGGAACTGTTACTAAATCACAATAGGAAATTCAAGAATGTAAAAGAAAGAGGTTTGACGTTTGTTAAGCTTATGGATCAAGCTTACCATAAACTAGATCAAACTGGTTTGAGATTCTCAATATTTAAAAGCAAAGGCTAGCTTCTTCTAGCACCAAACTCTCAGTATTTCCAAAGTCGCTTTGAAATGAAAATTTGCTACCAAAAACAACACATTTCAACGAAATACAACATAGTAGTATAGTACTGCCTACATCTACGCATATCTGGCCTTATAGGCAAGCTAACTAAATAGACAAATGCACTAATAGGGATCAGTGAAGCCATGATGAGATGAGGAGCACATCTAGGAAACAGCTACTGAGACCCCATTGATGAGGGATATCTATTTCTAGCAAAATCAACTAAGCAGGGAAACACAACTCTTCAGCTGAAGCAAATCTGAAAGACCGCCTAGGACACAACACCGTGCTTATCTAAGGTTTATCTAATCTTATTCTTTATTCCAAAGTTGGTATGGTTCAAACAAAGTTCCCCACATCAGAGTTAGGGATATGCTACAACATAGATGAACTTGGTCAACATTTCAGAAACCTTGCTGAGAAAGCACAGTATTATCAAAATGATCTACATCTGTACCTCCAAACTCCCTTTTCATTTTCATCCAGAAAAATACAACGAAAAAATATTTCAGCTAAGACGGGAACTTAAAATCAAGTTTGAGCTACCTTATGTGCCACTCTTTCCTCCCCAAGAAGAAAAACTGAAAATTGTGGCAACCTTGGTAAAGCATAACATATTACCCTACAAGTCTTCTTTACATAAATGGTTATCATACTCTACACGGCGTCATGAAAAAACACTCGAAATTACATTCCTGCATCAAAATCAAGAAAAAGAGACAGAAGATTACCTTCTGAGAGACATCCCCAGTTGATATTATGCAGTGATAGCAATGAAGTAGACAAAGCAGACGCAGTAGCGCTATGCAATGGCATTAAAGATAGGACACCACCCAACACTGCAAGTCTAAAAACAACACGCAATATTTAGGATCACAATAAATGAAGCATTAACGTTCACAAAAGAGCAGCAATTGAAACCACAAGAACCAGACAGCGAGTGACCACTTCCAACAATTTAAACAACTTGGGACTGAGTCGACTGACACCAAGGAACAGACAGAAACTGCTTGTAAATTAACAATTCAAACTTAACACTCAAAACTTCAACTCCAATAGATAAGGTATCTATCTAATTTACTTCTTGTGACTGATGATTTCATTTACACAGATACACAACCACAAAAATGAATACGCAATTTGACATCAAAACATCCAAATTGATCAGAAGGCATGTTTTTGTACATCAGTACATGTAATGTAAGAGACGAAACCTAACCTGTTTGGGGTTGATTTGTTGAGGGAGAAAAGGCGAGATGATGTGGGCTTGAAAGAGGAGAGTCCACCCAAGGAAGAAACTTTTGAAGGGGAAGGAGCTGTTGCAGAGGAACGGGTTAAAATGGTCTTTGCAGAAGCTGAAGTGAAGTGTAGCGTTCTTCTTGCGCCATTGGCCGCCATTTTCGTTGCTCGATGTACCAAACCAAAACCCCTGCTATCCCTCTCTGTGGTATTGTGCAAGAGAGAGGAAAGGGTTCTTCAGTATTATGGGCTGGATCTGAGTTCCTGAAATGTGGGCTTGTGGGCTAAAATTAAATGAAAAGAAAGCCCGATGAACTCTCTCACCGAAGTGGGAGGTACACAACCAAAAACTCATTACAAGAAATAAGAATAATGAGTAACTGTTACCTCCTGGTCGGAATAGTTGGCAATTAATATGATGACTAAATATCGAATGATTTGAATAAAAAGAAGAAAAATAATGGGTGATTTATGAGGTGAAAAAAAGTTAATTGCAAAAAGAGTAATAATGTTGGATGAGTAATATTAACAACTAACAGGCACTAATGAAATATGGTGAGCGAATTAAAAACTAATTATGCGATATAAAAAAACTATGAAATAATCTTTTCAACGATAGTATTTTACAGACCAAGAGCTATTCTGAAACTAGGTTGAGGTGGCAGATTATTTCATGATTGACGCGCTAAATTTTATTTACGTTGCATCTGAACTTGCGGTTATGTCACAAGGAATTCTTTCTTCGACCAATTCAACCATGCCTCTTGTTTTTGGGTTAGGTTGTAACTTGTAACTCTTTTGGTGCGTTTTGGGGGCTGGAAATCAGTTTGTGATTTCTTAGGCTTTGTGTCCATCACGCATTTTGTGTGGTATTTTTAATATATTTTTTTTTTACTTGCATAGGAAAATACATTAGAAAATTAATCTAAAACAGTGCACGGGAAACAAACTCCCGATATATTCTTTAAGTAGAACCAATAGTAATGCGTGTTGAGATCAAACGCCACATTGATTAACCCATCAACGATTGAGTTCGCTTCTCTATGGATATGGAATATCTGAACCTCCCACGACAAGTGAAGAAGGTTGCGAATAGCATCAACAAGGAATTTGTAGGACGGAGAAGATGGTTTGAAAGGACCTGGACCACACTCTCGTTGTCAACTTGAAGTACAATCTTTCGGTATCCCCGCGACCATGCTTCCTGCAATCCCAGGTATACTACCCAAAGTTCTGCTTTAAATGCATTACACGCGTCGAGAGCTGCAGAGAAACGACCTAACCAATTCTCATTGGCATCAAGCAACACACCATCTACAATGCTTGCACACAACCTCGACGAAAAGCACCATCCATGTTGATAACAATCCAGTTCAGAGGGGGAGGCTGCCAAGAAATTGCAACCTTTTTCTTGGACATCTATTGATTTACCGTATCCAAAGTCTCCTTAGCTTGTATAAAACTAGCAATCTTGGTCCATAAGAAATTAGCTTTGGATAGCAGGGAAGGCATGTTGTTGTTAAAAATTATCTCATTCCTCCATTTCCAATGTGCCAGCAACCAAAATCGAAAATTATCTCCCACTAGAGAGCTCTCCGGCCTTGGAATAGACATTGAAGATTGACATGCAGCCATTGATCGTGCTAGAGAGCAAAGAATCGTTGCAAATCTGCAGGGTTCAAGAGTTGCTGCCAGATTAGCTTTGCGCTAGGACAATCACGCAGAACATGTAACACTGATTCATCTGCTCCTTTGCAAACCTCACACAATGGACTGATCGTTAATTGTCTGCCACATCTTTCCACATTTGTAAGAATTTTATGATGAGTGCAAAGCCAAAGAAATGTTTTAATCCGTGGATGATCATTCCAACCCTAACACGTTTTCCATTGATCACTTGGATTGCTAGGCTGGGTGGAGCTCAACTGCTGATATGCGGATAGCAGTTATGCGGATGCTAAGAAGAATCAGGACTCAGCTCCGTCGCATATTTGAGCAGCAATTGCAGAAGTGATATAGCTTTGAGAGGCAAAAGAGTATGAATTTATTAAAAAGTTGCTCGATTCTCCGCCTTAAATGCTTCAACTACTATCTAAAAGTATGAATAAACATTTAAAATCAATAAGGGAAAAAAACAATAATATTTCACTGTCATATTTTTTAAAAAAAAAATTAAATCAAAATAAGTACTATGTCAATAATTAGGAGATGTAACTTCTGAGTTATGGGATTGAAAAAAAAAACCCAAAAAAAATAGTCAATAATAATTACAATGGTGTGACCTTTGAGAGTGACGACTTTATGTTTTGGGCTTTCGCTGTCAGGACTAAGGCCCGTCTGTGA
>NBIL01078907.1:0-13246 GCA_002752925.1 Viola pubescens var. scabriuscula | reverse complement strand
TACTTGTTACCCAGCTGTTATTCCTTATTATTTGTTTATTTATCTATTTGTTTAATATTTTATTTACTGTATTTGTCCATTCTGTGATACTGCCATTTGTATTATGACAAAAATAAGTGTCTAAATTGAGTTTCAGATCTTTTATGCCAAAAAAACATGAATATGTGACCTCATTGGGTTTTTTTATTCATTCAATCTACTTGTAAAAGATACATTTGTTTGGTCATCCTTGAACCATTTTATGAATTCTTCTCAAGGTTTGCCGTGATCATACAGTTTTAGTGTTACTTTTTGTAAAATAATAAAGGTTCGGTCTCGAGTTCGAATCTGCTAGCTTGTAATTCGTATTTAGTGTCAAAACGAAGAATACATGCGTACGATTTTCATGCTAATTGAACACGGTAAAAATTATCTTCCTTCAGTTGCCAAAATGCGACAAAAACAGCAGGCAATATAAAACCTTTCAACATATTTTTGAAGGAAAACTTCTGTAACGTGAACTGATTCAGAGCCAAGCAGGACTGTGTCTAAAATTGATTTATTAATTAATTCTTGTTTATGGCCAAACACACAAGCTTTGCAAGATGAGCAACTTAGCCCAGCGATTGAGCTGGGTTTTGGTTGGGCTGACAGGTAGCGTATCGGCCCAGCCCAAAAAATATTTGCCGTGTTATTTTTATAATTTTTGCTTAATTCAGGCTGCTGACCAATTATTAAAACGAAATAGAAGATCTAACAAGTACCAATATTTGGACGAGATTAAACACAGAAGTGATTCAGTAATAATAATTGAAAAGGAAAATGACTATCTATTACCTAACACAGCTATTAAACACGTTGAATTCGAAGTTCCACATGGTCAACACAACAATGATACAAGACATCTCTCTCAAGGAAGAAGAGCAACTCCATGCTCGAGATTCATCGGCTAAATTTAGATAACTCAGGAACTAAACAGAGAGTGCAGTTACGGATAGATCATGGAAGAAAATAAAGAGTGCACCTAAGTTCTGCAGCGCAAAATAGATCAGGAGAAGATACATAAGCAAGTTAGTTACCCACACTTCCATCAACTTCTTCTTGCATGGCTACTCCTAAAGATGTACCGACATAAGAGCAAGCGGTTAGTACACTACACGTAAGAGATCATTAGCTAAGCAAGGAGATTTCTGCACGCAAACTAGATCATCCTCCACGCATATGTGCACCCAATTCACCAAACTGATCATCAGCTTCAACAGTATCATCAGACAGCCGAACTGCATCAAGCTTCTGTTTTAGGATGTCTATGGCGTTGAGCACCAACTGAGAAGCCTTAACTGCACCAGTAGTTTCCACGGTGAATATAAAACTATCTTCCTTGGCCCTGATGTCCACGAGTCCTCGCTTCCCCATAGCTTCCGCTTTCTTGATCACTTCATCATCATAAGTGTATGCTTCTGGATCAACTACCACAACCTGGGAAATTATGGCAAAAAAGATTTAAGCATGTAGGCAAATTACCTATTCAAATGAGAGATCGCAATAGGAAATCAGACAACAACAACTATGCCGAGCATCAAAACCAGACATAAAATAGCATATAAAAATTCATTCAACTATGCATTAGCTGAGTAGATTCTATAAAGATGCATAATGCCAACCAATGCCATAGAAAATTGAGTAAAAGTAAAATATCAGCAAGTCGGCCAAAGGAAGAAAAAGAAAAGCAATTTGAGTTCATTTAGAAAATATATAAAAATAAACATCTGAAAAGGAGAAAAGATGAACTGGGGTCTAATTAACAAAAAATCAAGTGCAAAATCATCTGAATATTTGGTCCTGCGTAAATTGGTGGATTTGGCAGAGTTTAAAACTCATTGATGACTGCACACAATGAGTTCAAGAGTTCTCAACTAAAATCAAGAAACTATGCTTCCAACTTCCAAGCCAAGGATCCAAAAATCCAAGCCTAAGCTTAAAAAATCATAACACCACTAGCATCTAAATGGTATATCCCTCCAACACTCACAAGACAGATTATCTCTATAGCAAGAGACCTAGAGCTTGACCAGCAAATGACTCTGTAAGGTTGCATAAATAATCCATAACATATCAATCACATGCCATAATTAACATAGCAAAGACCGCATTCCAGATTCCTAACTTAAAATGTTAACTATAAATCCTTTATATGTTGTCATTGACATTGAATCACATCATGATACGTGCCAAGATGCATGATTATACTCACACAGGCAACAGCATTTCAGATAGACAGAAGATCAAGCAAATTATGATCTAATTGCACATAGAATAGGATTCAATAACAATCACGTATCATCTAACTCAATCGATTCTAGGGAGCATCAGTGCCACATTACTGCCATGGAAGGCATCACATACACAATGACCCGCAAGACAAATAGACATTCTATGTGTGGCAGTGACGCGACAATGAGAGTTCCAAAACGTTTATTTTCATCAATTTATATACAAAATAAGACTAGAAAAGAAGTAACCTTCTCGGTGTTAGGATCAATGTCAAACACTTTAGTCGGGCTACTGTCAACCCAGCTTTGCTTCTCCTCAAGTGACAGCTCTTTCATCAAATCCTCATTGATGTGAATGTCAGGCTCGTACATGAATGTCACAGTGGCAGCTGGAGACCATTTGGCATGATCCTTCCCAATTCCCTTCCTGGCAATAGCCCTCAACCTCAGCTCTTGTCCTTTCCTCAACTTAACGATGATAATACCCCTAACAAAATAACATGCCAAAATCTTCAGATTATCGATGGAAATCAATTAAAACATGACATTAGGCACTGGAGCAGAGAAAAAACCCCGAAGTACAAAGAAATTAACCTGTGCTCTGATGATTCCGAGCCGGGAAAGTCAGTGAAGTCGACGGGGACGACGGTGTGGTCGTGTCCGACCAAATCCTTGCTCGTGACATCCAGTGTCTGGTCAGTGACGCACTTGGCGCGGAGGTGGAACTCGACGGAGCAGAACTCGCACTGGCCGTCGCCGTCGCATGCATCGCAGTCGCGGGAGAAGCGCATTTCCATGGCGCGGTCGCTGGTGAGGGGGATGAGGCCGAGGCGGTGGGAGATGAACTCATCGATGAGGACGGAGGAGTTAACCTCGATTTCCACCAGGTCGATGGCGATGGTGGGTACTTCGGCGATCATGACGCGGCGGAGAGCGTTGGCAATGGAAGCATCGGTATCTCGCAGCTCGAACTTACACATTTCGTCTTTCATTTCACGGATTTTCACTCTAGGGAAACGTTGGTAGGAGATTGCTTCCATGGTGGTGGTGGTCGTATGTTGCCTGGTTTTTTTTCCTCCCTCTAGAGCTCTCGTTTGGATAGCAAGAATTGTGTAGAGTTTAGTTGATTTCAATTCTAGTTTTAACAAACCCAGAAAGAGATGGAATTGAAGGAGGGGTTTTGTTATGAATAAAACGGAGGAGATGTGGTGTTTTGTGTGAGGAATATGGGCCCAGCCCAGCCTCATTGAGCTGGGTCAGATCCAAATAAGTTTGTTTTGTTAGTAAATGGGCTATTCATTGGAGATCCATAAACAAAGTAACTACTTCTATTGTAGATATGAAAAGGTTTAATTGGAGTGAGTTGAATTTAACTTTAAAAATATATTTTTTTAATAGAAAAAGAATTACAATTTGTATTTTAAAAAAATAATAATCCTATGTTGCAAACAAATGTATTTGATGTTCTTTTACTAAACAAGAATATTATACTTTTTTGTATATTAATGTCCATAAAAAACAATAAAAAAACTTACACAAATCGTAAGTTTTTTTTATTACAGGTGTAATTTTTTGGACCTTTTATGAATATTGTATTTTTAGTTATCCATACTCATCTTCTTCTTTTTTTTCAATCATTTTGTATCCACATTTCGTTTCTTATTTTATAAGAGAAGGATGAAATAAAATAAAGTATAATAAAGAGCATGCATAGACATGTGAAGTACTGATAATCTCAGCCTTTAGTTCCTGTTTCACATCAATTATGCAAATTATTTACTTGATTTTTACTAATATTATTTAGTATGTTTATACCGTTTCTGCTAATTACTAATTAGTGATTTTTCTTTTGTTTATGAATCAATGAATTTTTCACTTGAATAAAATAGCATAGACTTGAGAAAAAAAATAAAGAACTTAATCAAACTTTAAAGTTTAAACTACAAAATATCCAAAGCCTAAACTAGAAAAATCCAACTTATGGTCCAAGAAACCAACAATGGCTAAACCGACCTTATAATTCGAGAATAATCCATTTCAGTCCACGACCCCTCCTTATTCTCTCTTCCTTCTGACCATTATTTACAGAAAAAACCCCTTCCTTCATTACCTTAATTCTTGTAGAACTCCACAATTTATTTTGCTCTTTCCTCACTTGATAAACCCTAAACCCCCAAATCTCCGATTCCAAATTTCTCACCCCTTGGGTGTATATTAAAATCAAAACCCAAAAACACCGCGAATTTCTCCATTCGAATTCTTTCCGCCTCCTAATCTCTCAACGCAATGGTGAGTCACTTTCCCCATATCGTTATAATTGCAAGATCATCTCCTCTGCTTGTTGAAACTTCTCATCTTTATCCATATCCAATCTCGCTCTTCTTTTTCCGTGTTTTTTTCGTCTAAATTGTTGAGGGAATTAAGACCCATATTCTTGTTAATTCTATCAATGATTTTTTAATGGATTTTTTCTTTTCTTTTTTCGATAGGCGACACCGTTAATAGCAGGGATGGCGGTGGCTGCTACGGCATATGCGGGCAAACTTGGGATCCAGGCGTGGCAAGCATTTAAGGCCAGGCCTCCTAAGTTGCGCAGGTTTTACGAAGGTGGATTTCAACAGCTCATGACAAGGAGAGAAGCTGCTTTGATTCTCGGGGTCAGGTATTGATATGATCTTTTGAGCATGATCTAAATGCACTCTCCTTGGCAATGACAATGACAGTGGTAGCTAGTTTGTTGCGCGAATATATGCAAAGTATCAATATTTAGTTATTTACAGCTACATGCAGCCTTGTTGATGATGTGCCTTCTTGATCTGTATGCGTATTAGATGCGAATGGGTGCATTCTAATTGTGTGAGGTTTTTTTTGATTTGTTCAGACAAAGTGAATGAATACTTTCTGCTTTCTTTTTATAAAGTGCAAAGTAATATAATGTTCATGTTATATATTCGCCAATCCTTCAAAATCATGAGAGAATTTGGAGGTTAACTACTGTTTAGTTTGTGGGATTTTTAAGGGTACAAGTTGGAGGAACTTGTACCTTTCACTATTGCTTCAGAAGTGCTGCCTGCAGAATTCAGACTTGAATTTGTTGTTTCTAGTCCAAAACTTGCCATTTGAACAAACAGTGGGCGGCCGTCAGTTTAGGGGTGCACGTTGTATGATTTTTGCATGATTTGATCGTCACACAGATGTATGTTTGGAGGTCGGTGCTAACTTGTTTTACAATTTTTTGACAGAGAGAGTACTCCAATTGATAAGGTTAGGGAAGCGCATAGGAGGGTGATGGTGGCTAACCATCCAGATGCAGGCGGTAGCCATTACCTTGCTTCTAAAATCAACGAAGCAAAAGAACTCATGCTTGGAAAAAACAAAATGGGTGGCTCTGCATTTTGATGTTTATGGGAATTCTATCAGACATGGGCGACTCCCCAGCACTCAAGTGTAGTTGTTGAATGTGAGGAATCATGTGCTGCAAAACTACTGAAATAAACAAAATCGAGGGTCTTTCATAGTGAGGCAGGGATATCTTTCAGAATCGAGCAGATGTAAAACCTGTATGAAAATTCACTTGTTTCTGTTTTTCCTGACTTGTTGAATCTGAGGGTAGGATAGTATTTTACGATTTGAAGTCTTTGACAGTGTAGCGTGACATTGATGTAATGTTTTTGCCGAGTCTGTTGTGTGACTTGTGTCTGTTCTTTCATTCTTTCTATTTAGGATGTTTTTTTCCTTCTTTCTTCTCAGCATGCGGTACATGTGTATGACAACTTACCGACCATGGATTCTCTTCCACCCTGGATCCATTCTATTGACAGATTCCAAACCATAAAACCATATACTATTATACTCTGTGTAATCTGTCAAATGATGAGCATGGTCAATTCCTCGCATGGCTGCATTCTAAAGAATTTTAAATTCGCAACTAACAGCTGAGATAATTAATCTGTTAGTGCTATTTACTTCTCATTTTTCCGTTCCCCAGCTGTTATTTCTCGTTTTTGCCTTTTTCTAGATGAGAGACTAATCCCATTCGAGAAAAAAGGATGGTGGTTATGGACAAGAACTGGGAAGTAAATGGGATGCTATAGGTCAAGCAGACTGTATAGACAGTATAGTCGTACATTATATCATGAAAAATTATTAACATGCTGTCAAGAACATACATTTCCCAGAAAGTTATCCTCATGCAATCAGATGGTATACGATCGTTGTTGACTGTCACCATTCACCGGTGAATCAAACAGAGGGGGGTAAAGTACTGAAGTAATGTTTTTACAGATGGAAGCGACTGTATATAGAGTAAAGGAAGACCCGTAAAAATTGCTGCCTCCTTGCTTTCACCTATTCTAGTGAAGAGGACCTTTGTCATTCAAAGAAGGTTTGGAAACAAAATGGTAGCTAAAATGGTTACCTTTCACGCTCCACCGAGTCGGGGGAACCACCTGTGGTATTTACATCAGAGATTGGGGTGAAAGGGGTGTGTGTTGGTGATTTCATCATTTCGTGGAACCAGCAACGGAGGATGCATTAACCGTCTCATCTTCTAGTGGAGCTTCATTCGTTACAAGCATTTGATCAAGAGGACCCAGGGGATCTCCAAAGAGAGTAGAGAATATCTGTCTGTGACATTGATCACAGAAGAAGAAATAGGAAAGATGGCCTTCGTTTGGAAGTTTGTGCAAGATGGCCCCAGGTAGAACTCGGCTTATGTACTCAGTCATTGATGGAGGCACTACTTGATCATCCATCCCCTGTTCAGCATCATGCAACAAGAAAAGAAAGATAAACAGCTTGAGTTGCAACCAATTGTGCAATGATCTTATGTTTGAACAACCATAAAAGAGTGTCATGTCATAATGCTTGGAATTCAGGATCACAACTAAGCTCCATCTCAATATCCATTACAGCATACAGTCGAACGAAACAGTTCAAAAAGCTTTTTTTCATTTGACATCCTCAGCTAAAGTTGATTATTCCCATCTTCGAACATTTTCCTGCATCATTCTTCGCGTGTAATATTTTGCAATAAAAAAACAGGCCACAGCACACATAAGGTAGATAGTGGCACTAGGACAGCACATGTGGGGCTAATATGATTCAAGATGTGAGGTGAATATGGCTTTTCGGTGAATATGTTGTAACCAAACCATACAAACTATGTTATCCTGTCAAAGATTATAGAACGGTGGACCACAAGCAGGACAGTAGAGTAGCAAGTCAAATAAGGAATGATGCAAACCTGCCATATGTGTATTGGGCCTAGAAATCCTGCCAATTCACAATCTTCCTCACTGTACATGGACATGAACCAAAGAAGGATTCCTTTCCTCTTACACTTCTTTTGCACCTGAAGATCTGCTAAGCTAAAACCCCAGCTTGACACCTGCAGCACAGCTTCCTCAATGAACGGCTTCGTACTCCCCTGGCGAATTGACTCCTCCACATCCCTATGCCAAAACTCTTCAAATATTGGTTCCTCGATCAATATTCCGTCCTGTATATATGTTAACCTCATGTTAAACCAATTGTTGTAACAAATCGCAAGCTCTGAACTCAGTCTACACTCTGCTAAGGTTTCCCACTATATGGAGAAATAGGTCTGATCCTTGAATATGGTACTCTTATGATATTTAGTAATAGAAGACTGGCATCATTTCCTTCCACATACATATTGGGTATCAAGGTAATGGTTGAAATCCTAATATGGAAGCATATATGTAAAACTAAGGCTTACAACAGTGGAAGCAATATTAGAACTACAGAAGGTTGTCTTAGACAATCCAAGGAGGATCTGTATATATAAAACTAACCTTCCTTCCAAGTGGCTGGGACATCCAAGTATCAATGCGACCGTGATTTCCAGACAAGAAGCTTCGGCGATAGAAACGGGTGAGAAATCTTGGAAACTTTCGAGCTAAGAAGTACATCAGTTTCCTTCTCGATGACCACTGAGCCCACGTTCCTCTTATCTCTTCCTTAGTCATGGTTGGCTCATACGGATTGATCATTGGTGCAAACATAGCAGCACCTACAAATATCAGTAAAAAAGGGTCATAATAAGCTCTCATCAATAACACAAGTAAATATCAATTTCATCCATGAAGTGGGATCTTTTTCTGCTCATGGGTAGGGATGTGTATGGGTAAAGGAGAATTTTGGACCATAGCAGCACCTTCAAATATCAGTAAAAAAGGGTCATAATGTCCATGAAGTTAAGCTTCTGTTGATAACAGATCAAATCCATACAATTCTATCATTCCTGCAATCCTTTGGTACTTCCTATTCAGCTGCATGCTTTGGGCACACCTTGCCATCTATCCCATTATAAAAGCTCCCAACTTCATGATATATTTTCAACTAATCTATGTGGTATATGCATTATGCAGGGGTTCTTTCAATTCACAACTAGTCTATATCAAGCCATGGGATTCTCTACAAGTTCAGTTTTTCATTCATTCCTATATTAGAAAAAACCAGCAGAGTGACAAAACTGTTTGGCAAAGGTTATTGCTAGGAATAAGTACAACAATAATAACACATCTACTTCCGATAAAATCACTATAAACACTGAGTTTAAAAGTTCCAGATGTCACAGGTCACTGTGATAACATCATCCAGATTTTCTTTAAACGATACCTAAATAAAACCACATTATTAAAAGAAGAGGCAAAATATAATGTACCAGCAATTCTATCAGGAATGTATCTTAGAGCAGCCCAAGAATGCATGCTCCCACTTGAGTAACCCAGTACCCAAAACTTGTCATTAACACCAACTGCATTGGCTAGATTAAGCATGTCCTGCGCTGATGAGTTAAGATTCCTGCTGGGATGAGGATCACTCTCTCCAAAACCAGGAAGATCATATGTGACCAGTCGAATGCCAAAATCTTCAAGCAATGATGTTTTGACTCCAGGTATACCTATAATACATAGACGGAAAAAAGAAAAGAAAGTTGTACTCAAATTTCATCCAGTCAATGAATGTTCATTTCTGCCTATCCAGAAAGGCTGAATTGGTATAGAATTAATTGAATAATTATTCCATTTAATCAATTACTTTAATCAAAGCTTTTAGATCTGATTTATTTATGAATTGTAAAAGAATCTTATGTAATAAACAATCAAAATTAGTCACCTCCAAACAATTAGTCCTAATTTTAGATAATGCTTTCCCTAATTTTAGATATAGATCCCAAACAAGTGGGGATTTACATTTCCACATTCAACTAAACTCAACTCAACTCTACCACTGCAATATTGATTTTGTTTCTGAAATAGCATCTCTTCATACCAGCAAGCCGAGACGAAAGAAATGAATGCGGAGCCATCACAGAAAACCTTGCTCTGCTAGCAGGAACACCAAGATCACGATACGCCAAGTGTCTACCATCTGGAAGCATTACACGATTAGCACCGGGAGGATACACACGAACTCTCTTCACCGGCGGCACCAAGCTCTGTTGCGAAGTGTTCACACTCAACACTGGAAAATTAACATAAAATCAATAAACCGCACACCTCAATCAAGCACAATTTGCGCAAACAAACAACTAGCTCTCGCGCGTGTAGCACATGCGCCTACATTCAAAACGCTTCCAGAATCCAGAATTCAATAATTACCTGCAAGGGCGAGTACGAAAACGAACAAAATAATTGGCCAGGCGTGGGCCGGGTCACGATCTTCGGGTAAGATCAACTCATTCAAGTACTCGAACCTGGATGTGATCTTCGCTAATGGCTTCCCTACCTTTTGAACTACAAACGAATCTTCCGTAACAAAACTCTGCTGCACAATGTCCTTAACTCCTTTCCCTAAATCAAGCATCATCTCTCCCCACGCCTTCAAAAACTCCGCCGCATGCTCCTTCCATCCTTCCGCCTTCACCGGCGCCGACGCCGACGCCTGGCTGTAATAGTAGTCTGCTATAATCCCGGCCGGATTTTTCACCGTCGGTTCTCCGACGTATCGCACGCCTGTATCATCCATCAAACTGGCGAGCTCGTCGTGCCATGTGTTGGTCGCTGCTCCCATCTCCGCCATTTTTTTCCTCAGTGAAAAGAACTGGAAAGTGAAACAAACAAGAAGACAAAACGCTATCACACAGTACAGTCGCTTGGCTATATTGAAAGGGAATGCGTAAATTTCAAGTTTGATTTGTTTATTAATTTCCCAAAATGACCCTGCAAAAGGAAAGTTGTTAGTGTTACTATCATCATTTCACTTTTTGGACATGGAGCATATCAAATTATCAATGGATGACACAGAAACCGTTCTCTGATGATAATTTGATCTAATTTTTATAATAGCAAAGCTTTTTTTAATTGCATTTTTTCATTTGTTTTGATGAAATTGACTTGTTAACTAACTCACCTCGTCACGCTGTTTTTCTTGTCTTTTTTACCAATTAAAATATACTAATAAAAATATTAAAATAATAAGCAAGAATATGGTTGCTCTACTTTAATAAAAGTCTATTTCGAATCTTCGGTATATAACGACATTAAAATTTATAAACGATAGAGTTTTATCATTTTTTACATTCTTACTTAGCTTGAATTTAGAATAATCATATAGATGGTAGTCTAGGAGTGTTTATATATCGGATATTGTTAACTCACTATTTATATCATCTCATATAAATCGTGAGTTTCACATTTAATAAGAAGTTTTTATTTCGAGTTTACTGTATACAACTGCATTAAAATTTATAAACAAGAGAGTTTTATCGCTCTTTATAGTCTCGCCCGGTTTGAATTTAGAATAATCAACACTTAGTGTGGTGATTGATAACCATTTACTCCCTCCGGTCTTGAAAGAATGTCGTTTTCCTGCGGATTCTTACTGTTCATAATACTTGTCATTTTATTTTTTTCGAAGTATATATTTTGTGCAAATGACAATTTTTTTTTATGAATCAACCCAATTTGATGATGATGTGGTAATTTGAGTCGAAATTAAGAGTAAAAATGAAACAATGTGAAATAAAATAAGATCAAAGATCATTGTTTTACGGATTTTTACTATCCTAAAAAGACATTCTTTCAAGACCAGAGGAAGTAGTTTATAGTCACGAAGTGTTTATACACTACTCTGAATATGTCAACTCACTATTTATACTACTCTCTAACTTAAATGGTGAATTTTATACTAATAACGAGATCCATCGTAATGATTATATAAGATGGAAAGAGTAAGTTCCATTTATACTATAAGCTAGAGTAAATTTGAGATGAAGTTTTCCCTGGTGTTGACAAAAATAAATTAAAATGAATATATAATGATAATAATTAGTAGTGGGGCGTCATCATCGAAAGTGCGTGGTGGTGATGTGGCAGATGGGTGAGGTTTCGTCCACGTGGGTTCTAACTGCCGTATGTCTAACGGCTGTCATTAGCCGGCTAGGCCGGTACGTGTTAGGTGGCAGTGGACTTTTTTGATTAACCGGTTGCTGTGTACGGCGCTGATGTGTCAGAGAGAAATGTGCGGTGAACGCATGTGCACGGGAATGTTCTCTCCAACTCTATTCGTTTCTTTTTTCTTTTTACCTCTTATTTCCTCCCTGTTTTACTGAGTAGGGTTTTGATCAACTACTGCTAGAGGGTAAAAAGTAGTATTTCTTACCTTGAATCATGTCCGTTGGATTTCACTGCATCCTATTATACCACATTTAGTTAAATGTTAGTACTACTAGGTAGTCTACTATTTATTTTATAAATAAAAAATTAATCAATAAACTTTAAAAAAATTATAATTTTGAGTTAGGGAAGTGTTCTACATTTTAATAATTCTTACAGTTTTTTAATATTAATTAAAGTGTCAAAATATGAATGGTGTAATTAAATAATTAGATCTTAAAATTAACTAAAATATATCATTTATATTTTACCACATCGATTATTGTGGGGATTTTGTAGAATTTGTTAGTACATTATATATAAAACTTTATAATTTATAAATTGTTTCACTTAACTCCTTATACTTTTATAGTTTAAAGCTTGCAATGTAAACTTAATAGTTATCTAAAAGTTACAATCTTAACATTTATAGTGATAAAAGATTCAAAATAAATGGTAAAATAATTCAAAAGATTATGCAAAAATGTGAAAAAATGTAACAAATATAGTTCACTCGGCTAAAAATTTGAAAAAAAATAGTGAGATTCTACTTGATTTAAAAAAAAATTAAAAAGAAAATTGTAATTTTTAAAATTTTTTCCCCATTGTATTAAGTTATAACATACTCCCTCTGTCCATAAATAATGGACGTTTTAGCCCAAAAATGTTGTCTTTTTTTAACTGATGTCATTGTCAATTGTGTCCACTTTCTTTGTGTTTTGACAAAAAAAACCTCAAACGACAAGTCGTTTTGTGCACGAGTATCGCGTCATACGGGGCAAAAAAGGGAAACAAAAAAAATTAAAGGGCCACATTTGAAATTTTGGGGGGATATGGAAAAAAGGGTGTCCGAATTTTCATCTCTTTCCAATCTCTCCTCCTCCCTTCTCAAAGGTAAAATAAAACAAGTTTGGACGAAATGACCACGAAGGCGACCATAGATCCTTGCCGGAAATGATTGTATCAGCATATGCAGTAACTAAGAGGGGGTGCCCTAAAAATAAAATGATTCAACAAATATTGTATAATGCAGAAAAAGAACCTTCACTTTTTTTCCATGAAAGCATGCACAGTTGCACACAAACCCAATAATAGGGTAATATTTCATTAAACAGTGATCAAGTTTCATAATAGTTTCGTTTTCCATTCAAATTTGACCAGAAACTGCCGCTAGAGAAGGCTAGTGTTTACCACAGCCAACCTGGGCAGCCAGGGCATAAGATTTTCTGCTCTAAATCTAATACACACAGCCTTTTCTCTGCTCCTACACATATCTGACTTGTCCTCAGGGACGGATCCAGGATTTATTTCTAGGGGGGGTGGGGGTTCGGGGGCAGCGCCTCCGAATTTTTTTTTTGGAGTATTTTAAAG
>NBIL01078900.1:0-17091 GCA_002752925.1 Viola pubescens var. scabriuscula | reverse complement strand
TGGTTTCTGGTTATACTTATAAAATCTCTATATTTGGATTACCCATTGTGCCGTTTTGGAAAAATATGAATGTTAATTTTGGGTTGTATTTTCATGGTTCAAGTTATTGGTGATTTCAGTTTGTATTTCGCTTGATTGTTGATAGTGATGCAAATATGAATATAAATTTTGGGTTGTATTTTGATGGTTCAAGTTATCTAGATATCCCAATTTGTATTTCGTGATAATGATGCACTTGTTGATGTGGGAATTAAACGCTAGTCCTTTGATGCTGAATGCAGAAACAAAGGAACACCGTCAAGCAGAATTTGGTAGAAATGTCAGGGGGCAACAATGCTGATTATGTAGTTTTAGGAGAGTCTTCATTTCCTAGTTTAGATAATATTCCGAAGGTTTCAGTTGTGCCCCTTGTGTTCCTCATCTTTTATGAAGTTTCTGGAGGACCATTTGGCATTGAGGATAGTGTCCAGGCAGCCGGCCCCCTTTTAGCTCTTATAGGATTTTTACTTTTCCCACTTATATGGAGCATTCCAGAAGCATTAATAACTGCAGAAATGGGAACCATGTTCCCGGAGAATGGTGGGTATGTGGTTTGGGTTTCATCAGCTCTGGGTCCATTTTGGGGATTTCAACAAGGTTGGATGAAATGGCTTAGTGGTGTCATTGACAATGCACTATATCCCGTTTTGTTTCTAGACTATCTAAAATCAGCAATTCCAGCATTGGAGAGTGGTGTTCCTAGGGTAATAGCTGTTCTGGCCATAACTGTGCTTCTTACTTACATGAACTACAGGGGTTTAACCATAGTTGGATGGGTTGCTATTGCCTTAGGTGTAGTGTCCCTCCTTCCATTTGTTTTTATGGGTTTTGTGGCAATCCCCAAACTGGAGCCCTCGAGGTGGTTAGTGGTAGATATGGGCAGTGTGGATTGGGGATTGTTTTTAAACACTCTCTTTTGGAATCTCAACTACTGGGACTCAATAAGCACTCTAACAGGAGAGGTGGAAAACCCACATAAAACTCTTCCCAAAGCTCTTTCTTATGCTCTCGTCTTGGTTATCTTGGGATACTTTTTCCCTCTCTTGATTGGTACTGGAGCAGTTCCGCTTGACCGGAGTCTTTGGTCTGATGGGTATTTCTCAGACATTGCTAAAATTCTGGGAGGTGTGTGGCTAAGATCTTGGATCCAAGGGGCTTCTGCGTTGTCCAACATGGGTATGTTTGTGGCTGAGATGAGTAGCGACTCTTTCCAGCTTCTGGGCATGGCTGAGCGTGGGATGCTTCCTGAGATCTTTGCCAATAGGTCTCGGTATGGAACCCCTCTTGTTGGGATTTTATTTTCTGCATCTGGGGTGGTTTTGCTCTCATGGTTGAGCTTTCAAGAGATTGTTGCTGCAGAGAACTATTTATACTGTTTTGGAATGATTATGGAATTTATAGCCTTCGTGAAATTAAGGATTCAATACCCAGAAGCAAATAGGCCCTACAAGATACCTGTCGGAACAGCTGGAGCGATTTTAATGTGCATTCCTCCAACAGTACTAATTTTGGTGGTTTTAGCTCTTGCTTCTCTCAAAATCATGGTTCTTAGCTGCCTTGCTGTCGTTATTGGGTTTATTATCCATCCTTCCCTCATGTATGCTGAGAAGAAGAGGTGGTTCAAGTTCTCTACTAATTCTCACCTTACCGATGTCACTGTTGCCTACTGTCAGGCGTCTGAACCATGAATGGTAGTACTCTAACATTATGTTTTCCTTTTTTTCTGTGCCTCTAAATGTTACCTTACCTTTATTGACTTATTTTCACGCTTATGAATCATTGCGTAATTGCTCATTAATATGGACGCCAACAGTTTCTTAGTATATCTTTTCTTTTTTGATGATGGAGGCCAACAGTGATCTCCCTATCAGCGTGCTAGTGTGAGGAAAAGGCGGAGCATGACATCCTGGGTCATGCAAATCAAGTGTCAGAATGCATAGTACGATCGGCTACATCAATCAAATCAAGCCAAAATCCATTCTGCACTGGAGCTTTTGTGCCGTTGGTTAATATCTAGTCTTGAGTTTCCCTGCTAGCTGAAACTGCCGTTCACTGTTTCAATGTTGCGCTTCTGGAGAAACAGAACATTGTTAGCTGTAAGACCAATACCGAACATATCTAGCTTGAGCATTTGTAATAATTTTGGTCTCTTCCTGATTTTGCAAAGGATTGAATAATTTCTCACTGGTTCCACTTCTTTATTGAATATTGTGCTGTCCCGAGATTGATTGTGATGTTTTATATTTTGCACTACTCATCTTGAAAGAGTTTGATAATTTGGTCTGGCAATTCAAATTGCTGGAATGGATACTGACGGAACTGAAATTACCTACATATCGAACCGAAGTTTTCTTTATTCGGTTGGTATTTTATTTGATATTTTTTCATTTCGGTATATCGAATACCATACCGAACGTACGGTATTGAATTTTATAAATATGGTATTACTGAAAATACTGTTACCATGTACTCCCTCCGGAACCAATTAACTGTAGGCTTTGATTTTCGGCATGTATATTAAGGAGGTCGGATAACTCACTGTTTGAGACAATTTTGCCTTTCTTTTTCTTGAATTACATGAATGGTATATTATTTAAGTTAATTTATTTAAAAATTAAATAGCAACAGGCACCCAGCAAAACATATATTATTAAATTAAGTGATTTAATTTATTTAGAAATTAAATAGAAACACGCACCCAGCAAAACATATATTATTAAGTTAAATGATTTAACAGATAGGACTTGATTTATATAGGTTATCTTGAACCAGATGTACTTGATTAATATTTTTATTATCATTTTATGTATATTGTATCACACATACATGCAATCTATTGTATTTGTCTGGTGGAAAGTATCATGCCAACTTAATTTTATTTGTTTTGTGTTTATTACTGTAGATTAATGTTTGTATGTAATTCAGTATTACTGTAATACTGAAATACTGTACCGAAATTATTTCGGTAATATAATAATGATACCGATCAATAAAAACTATGCTACGATATCTAATTTTTTTAATTCGGTATACCGAATATTGAAATATTTATACTAAAAAATTACAGTACCGACCGATAAATACCCTAGCTTGATAAATGCAAGTGTTGGGTTGGATAGAGTAAATAACAGCATTGTCTAGTATGCATCTATCTCAATATCAGGTGCAAGCCAGCAACGAGCTGTTCGGTTCACCAACTAAATTATCTATGAGATCCACGTGGCAAGCTCCCATCCATTAACTATAAGTCTATAAGTCTATAACTAACATATGAATGTCGTTATATCTGTCACATTTGTTTCTTGTAGAAAGGTTACTACGTTTGCCGGAAATTACAACACTTTCTACTCTATGAAATATCGCTGTGGTTTTGGCCTTTTATACGCTACCCCCATCAGATATAAAAATGAGAGAAAAGACCAGACTTGCTGCATTTCTTTCAGCTCCAGTGAAGAGCATTTCAAAATCAAGAAGACTTAATTCATTGACGCCTTAGGAGCGGAGATGGGTGCTCACAGAAACTCGCCAAGAACCGCTCCAGTGAAAAAATCTGGCATCAAGGAAACTCCAGTGAAGAAGTCCGGCACTGAGGAGGTGGGTGAGGAGGTGGGTGTTCACAGAAACTCGCCAAGAAACTCTCCAGAGAAAAAGTCCGTCACCCTTCAGCACCTCTTCGAACTGGAGTCTGCCGAGAAAAATGGCAAAGTTGTTTCCAGTCCCAAAAATGATGGGAAGGATTCTGTTGAACCTGAGAGTGAAGATATCTTGTCTATCATATCTAGCTGTTCTGTCGTTTTCAACTCCGGTGATCCTTCAAAGTCTCCTTCAGAGCGAGAACTGAAGCGACTCAAGCTTTTCCATCTGCTTTCGATCATCAAAACTTCCAAGACGCCACTTCCTGATCAGGTTTTACGCCCTCTTGTGTGCATGATAGGAGCCAACCTCTTCAGGCCCCTGCCTCCATCTTCCAACTCAGAATTACCTGAAGATGAAGACATTGTTTCGATCTTTTCGCCAGTGTGGCCGCACCTTCGGTTTGTTTACGACATCCTGCTTAGGCTAGTCCACAAGATGGATCCCAAGGTTCTTAGAGAACACATTGATCAGCCTTTCCTTGCCAAACTTCTCGCTGTGTTTCAATCCGACGACCCAAGAGAACGCGACAGCTTGAAGAATATTTACCACCGGGCATATGCCAGGTTCACCTTCTACAGGGCATTCATGAGGAAATCCATGAACGATGTGTTCCTGCTCTATGTTTTCGGCACGGGGAAGCACCATGGGATCAGTGAGCTGCTGGAGGTATGGGGGAGCATCATCAATGGTTTTACAGTTCCGTTGAAAGAAGAGCACAAGCTTTTCTTGATGCGAGTGCTTATCCCATTACACAAGGCCAGAGGAATGCAGTTTTACCACAGGCAGCTAGCTTACTGCATCAACCAGTTTGTGCAGAAGGAGCCAATGCTCGGCGGGATCATTATTCGAAGGATCTTAAGGAATTGGCCTGTCACCAACTGTCAAAAAGAAGTCCTGCTCATTGCTGAATTACAAGAACTGGTAGAGAACATCGATCCTGACCACTACAGGAAATTAGCTTTGCCATTGTGTACACAAATCACCAGATGCTTGAACAGTTGCAATTCGCAGGTAACCAAAGAATCACTCGCTCTTTTTTTTTCTCTTCGTTTCGAGCGAAACCCATGCTCAGATGCCCTGACAGTTGCTTGGTCAAAATCTGAATGCCATTTGTATGAATGCAGGTTGCAGAGCGCGCATTATACGTGTGGAACAACGAGCAGTTTGTGAAGATGGCATCGTCGGCGATCGAAGAGGTGTTTCCGGTGGTGGTTGAAGGAATTGAGAGGAACCTGAAGAGGCATTGGAGCCACAATGTGCAGCAGCTGACAAAGGATGTGAAAGTAATGGTTGAAGGCATGGATCCTTATTTATACCAAAAGTGCCTCCGAGAAATCGCTCACAAAGAAATCTTGGCGAGCCAAGAAGACACGAAGAGGGAAAAACAATGGGAAAGAATAGAATTGCAAGCAGCCAAGAACATTCATCATTTCTTCCTACCACAACAAAGTATATGTATTTCTCATTTATCATCTACTGATGTACCCACACAAAAAAAAGAGAAATTAATCAGCTAATTGTCATTCAATAGCTTTTAACCCATCATTAGCAACATTATACGAATTATATTATACAAAAAGAAGAAAGGAAAACGAACTTGTTTTATGTATTATATTTCTTTTCTAAATAATTTCAATAACGGTTGGAATTATTTAATTTGATTAACCAGGCCTAATTTAATGATTAAATTAATGATCGGCCCATCCTGATTAATCTACCGGGCCGGGCCGGGCTGAGCTTGAAAAGTCACAAGCCGATTCCTATTTTAAACTCCGGCCCCGATTGGCGAAAAAAAGCGGCTGCGGAGTAAGCACGTCGACCGACGTGTATCCTAAAGAAACAGATGAAGATATAGAAAGAGAACGACATCGTTACAAAAGCGAGCTCGACTTCATGTTTCTGTTCTCTCTCGTTCTGGTCTTAAAATCGCCAAACCAGCGTCTCTCTAGTTCTGCTTTCTTCTTCTTCAAAGCTTCAAACGGTATGTTTTTCATCAGTTTTTCATTTCTTGAATTTTGTCGGGTTTCAACTCTCAACTGTTATTCGCTGTTATTTATATTTTGATACTAATCATCTCGTTAAGTGTGAAATTTAACTTGAAGGCCGTAAAATACATCATTCTTAAACATTCAAAATCGTTGCGTGGGCTGTTTTAGGGTTTGTTTGTGTATGATGGGTAAAGTAGCTAAAGGTGAAGGAGCTGCATTTGCAATTTCTGATACTGTGATTGGATGATTGAGTGTTTGGTTCAATTTTGTTGCTTGAGAATCAACCTACTAGTATTTTTCGGAAATTTCGTTGGAAGTGGTTGTATTTGTAGGATTATTGGGTTGTGTGGTTTGTTGTTGCAAGTAATGGTGAGGAGTAAATTCTTGCTTCCCCCTTTTGTTGTTGCAGTGGGTGTATATTGAAACAGAACATAGTGATATACTAGGATGGCCATTGTTTCTGGACTTTCCAGAAGTTGTTCAGGTTGGTGATTTGTCTCTCTCTTGATTGCTATTTCGATTTGTTACGGTGTTTGTATGTTGTAATGTGTTCCTCCTTTATTTTCTTGTGAAGGTTTAATTGGCCCTAGTAGTTCTAAACTACGATTTGGGATTCAGAGATGTAACGACATCAGATTCAAGGACTACAATACGTTTCAGCCAGCATCTGAAAGGGTAATTTTCCTGCCCTTTCTTGTTTGCTTGATTGTCCATGTAGCTTTTTTTTGTATTCTAGAGAATAATTCTTATTTATTTGATTCAAGGATTGATCCTTTCATTTACTTTGTATTATTTTTTCTTAGCTGCTCAAGGGCCGAATTCAATATCGTCCTGCACAGCATAGCGGTCTTCGCAACAAACATGTGCTATCTGTAGGGCAGGATCATTATCAATTGAGTCATGAAGAGGACTTGCCTCAGGAACCTTTTTGGCTAAGCCTTGTGAAGGAAGCAATCTGGTACTTAATTTGTAGACTTCTATCCTCATGTTAAAATGCATTGATTTACTTGTAGTTTGTCTACTTCCTTTCGAATAATAGTGTAAAAATTGGTTTGGAATGTAATAGAAACGCAATGAGCTGGCATTCCTGAAGCGACTAACTTTTGATGTTTTCTTGTCAGGGCCTGGAAGTCATTATTCTCATTTCTGTTTGAGCAACCTAGTCAGCTGAAGTACATAGAGTGGCCAAGTTTCCAAAGCACGGTATGAAGCATCATTTTTTAATTCTCATTGTGATGTAGAATAATGTGAAAAAACGTGGACTGCTACGACCCCTATTTTGTGTTTTAGTATTTCTATCCATAGATTTGTCAGACCAGCAAGAAAACCCTTTTTTCCCATGTTTTGTCCTGTGCAATTGACTATTGACGAATCTCAAAGTTCTCTCGTTGTTGTGCAGCTGAAGACTGCTACCCTAACTCTTGCTCTTGTAGCAATTTTCATTGTTGTCCTATCATCAGTTGACTCTGCACTATGCTTTGTGCTGGCATTGCTTTTGAGGAGAACTCCTTAAGGATTGGATTTTCGATGTCTGCTTCCATCAGTAGGAGTGTTGCGATTCTCCAGGATTGTGGTGCTATATGGAGTAAGTGCCAGTTTGGATTGAAAATGTTGTGACCCCAGTCTTGCACTTCTGAAGAAGCAAAGACGAGCCATGGTTTATGAGGCAAAAGTTGACAGCAGAGATTTGCTATAGTTTAGGGGTGGTTTGCCAACGGGCAAATGTTCGTTACGATTGTCCAGTATATTCTTGATGCTAGTTTGAAGTTAAATTCATGATATAGCTTTAGCTGGTATTATTTCATAAACTTAATTTTGAACTAGATGAGATTGTTTCTCACGAGGAACTATATCAATCAACTCAGATTCTCAGAATAATCCAATGTTTACATTAATGCAATAGTAAGCTTACAATCCAGAATGCTCGGTTTGTGATTGAAACAATTACAGGTCAAAACATTGAAGATTACATGGCATGAGAAACTTCGAAGAATGAAATCAATGTCAAAACCCCTTGCACAAAAATCTCACACGAACCTATGAACTGAGTAAAAAAATAAAACCCTTGACCATCAAACTGACAAGGGGCGAAAAAGAGAAATATCACTATTAAACTATTCTCTTCCCTGTTAAAAGAAAAGAAAAGAAAAGAAGAAACAAAAGCTTAAATGAGATCACTTTTAAAGATCCTCCTCCCTATCAAAGAAAACTAAAATGAACCCTCTATAATAGCCACGCCTCTGTACACCATTGCATCAAACCCAATACTTCATTTTTCTCTAAAACCACGATTCGAACCGGACCACCAATACAATGTTTGGAAGCAGTCCGATTAGATTCAAGGGGGTATGGCAATACCAATTCTTTTTGCCTGGAAAAAATGGTGACAATATTCCCATTTTTGCCTCAAATAAATCACGGCTCGAATCATACAGGGAAATGATTATGATGACTGATGCAGATACAGCTCACAAGAATCACACGCTGACAGATAAGTTCCAGCCAAGCAAATCAGAACAGCTTTATACTTGATATTTTAATAGCTTTTCTTTCACTGGGGGATCTAGTGCGGACATATACTTGTCCCATGCTTCGTTCCCAAGCATCTGCAATAACACCCATCGAAAGACCAGTTATATAATATACATCAAGCTTTTTCTTTAACTGCCAAACTGCATGAAAGGAAAGCATCAAACAGAATCATTTCTAACCTGTTTATAACCATGCAACACCTGGCAAACTTCATTGTGTAGCTCTTCACTCCTTATTTCCTATATGTAAGGAAAGAAACAAGAAATTAGTTTTTATCCTCAGAATATTGTGTTGAAAATATCTATCAAGCAATTCTTACCTGCCAACTTGCAATTGCTTTGAACATGAAAACAAGCGAGCTTAAACCTCCTGATGGATTTGCTCTGACCTGGAGACATTTGACAACACCAAAGCAATAAGCATAGGCATTATTACTTATCAGCTTTATCAAGGGTTATCATGAAAGCATTTGCATACCATTGCACAAAGACCTCGGAAAGCATCCTCCTTCTCAATATCATCATGTATTCTGCCACACAAAATCCATTTAAAGTTTACATTTGGTCAAGAACATTGATAAAATGATATAGATGGACTGGCACTTACATAGACAAGGCAGTACACCATGCTTGCATGAAATGCTCCATGTGTGGTGATACAAGCTCAGGACAAGCCCAAGCAAGCCTTCCAAGTGTGATTGCACTATTCTCTATGAGTGACTTGTTCAGCCCCTGCTCAGCATCCACAATTATTCTGATTACATAATCAAGAAAACAAACATACTCTCCCTCTCCCTCTTCACAAGAGCTACAGACATGCACAGTAACACCTATGAACTACGGTTATGTCATTTACCTCTGGATGCTGAAGGATGGGAACTAAGCAAGCAACAATAGTCAATACAATCGGAGAAATTTCTTGGCGAAACTGTCATTAATAGAATACCATAAAAGCAATTAGATTAAATAAGGATCATACTGTGCTAAGTATTGGTAAAAAAGGTACACAACCCAACAAATAACATAAAACATTCTACTCCAACTCTATCCTATTAATTTGCAATTCTCCAATTGGGACAAAGTTACCAAAATGACGCGTTATAGCAGGTGCCACAGGTAACACATAATTGTCATCCACCACATTAGCAATTTATAAGAACGAACCATGGTGGGAAAAATCAGAAACTTTTGGTCCCATTTAAACCAGTGTATAAACTTAGAATTTCTTAGATCCAACCAGGACAATACCAAAGGTTAAAGAATGAAACCCATGCTACTCTTTATGTTTTGCTAGATGTCTAGCCAACTACAATGCAGAGTGGTGATATACCTTAACTGCTAATTCTCCAATCGCCCAACAAGCATTATTTGCTACTGAAACAGTTTCCTTCAGCTTAGAAGTGTCCTGTATAGAGCAAATGCTATGTTAAAACATCGATAAGCTAAATATAACACAAAGAAAAGGAAATGGGAGACACAAACCAGTTGTTTGGCTGCAATATCAAGAAATTCATGAAGTCGAGGGCGCAAATGTATAGAGCATACCTGAGCATAACCACAAAAAGACATTTTGAATACATAGAAAATAAGTCAACAATAACCACATATGCTTGATTGAGCTTCCAGCTGCCAACAGTCTAGACGATCAGTCCTAACTATTTGATTTTTCTTTAAAGAGTCCCATAACCCAATCTTCAAGGGAAGGGTATGGAAAATAGATTTAGATAAGCTAGATTTAGATAAGCCAGCTGGAGATAAATTTCAATTACCCTGGCAAGGTCCCCTAGAAGAGCAAATGCACTTTGTCGAACATCAGAAGCATCGTCCATGCAACACTGAAGAAGCAGGTCCCTTAAACTACTTTGTGATACCTGCAGATGAATTGAAGCAAGTGTGTAAGGATGGAAGGAAATCTCAGCTGGTGTGAAGCATCTGCATCACATACACATGATTACAGTCCAGGATCAGCGTATAATTATTAACAGTGCTCATTCTAAAGGTTGAAATGGTTAATAGCTAAGCACAAACACTCTGCCCCAAATACGAGCCTAAATGAATGAAAAGAGGGGGCATATTACAGGGAAGAATAAAATAAAGAATTCATATTGGAAAAGCAATTTCGGAAGAGGTGTACCAAACTTTCTATCCCACTACCAAGACCCTCAGCAAGTCCAGAGAGAAGATCGAGAGAGCAGACTACGAACTCTTTATCGTAGGGAACCCCAGCTGAAACAGGATCAACCTGGAATAAAATTCCAATGAACATCTCTAAAAGTTTCAAAAGTGCAGCTAGTATAAATATAAGTGCCCTTGGGAAACGAACAGCTTCAATGAGCAACAAACTTAATGCAGCCAGCATAATAGGTGGATTGATAATAAGGTTGCAACATGATAAAGATTAAAAATTGGTAAAACCTTAGCCAGCTGTTGGGCCTGGATGATGGTTATGCACCTCTGGAAAACAGGTTCTGCAAATTGAGAGAATCCTGTGCCCAATGCCTGAAACAAATAAAGCATACTATTATCTTGTATCACGACAATCCTTATTATCATAATTTCTGCTTCAGAATAGAATAGCTTGGAAAATTATCAAACTTGATACCACCTTGAAAGATATCCCAAAATATACCGATCAAGAACAAAACAAAATAGTAATTTATACCTGTGCTATGGATGTAAAGCATTCCAACAGAGGAAAGATATCTTTGTCTGAATTTGCAAGCTGCTGCCACTTGGTGATTAATGGCGGCATCAGAATTTCAAGATGAGCAGGCTGCAAAATTATCAAGGTAGTCAACACGACTAAACTATAGAAGTGATACAAATTCGATGTATTTCTAAACTGATTGTAGAAGCAACAAGAGAATGGGAAATGATGAGCGAAGGGTAACCTTATTCAATTCTGCTCCAACAGCATCTGCTAGAGTTCCAATAGCATCATATACGATTCTGAGATTCCTCCTCTGTGCCAAATAACAAGGTAAACAGACAATATAAAATACCTTAGTAACTCACTACATAGCAAGTCTTGAAATTAACAAAGAAAGAGCTCCAATTTGTGCAATGATTTCGGCATTATCTGAACTCAGTATATGTAAGGAAGAAACCTGATATTTCCCAAAAGCACACATAAGGTGCTGCAGAATAATCTGTAAGCGTGGTGCCAAGTCTTCAGCAGCCTCCTGTTAAGGTTAAAGCCAATTAAGATGTATAAAGTCTATATGTGCGGAAATGAAATGAAACAAAAAACTGAAAACTGCAGTTGTCAGACGGACCTCTTCAAGTGTTGCAAAAGCCGAGCAGGCAGCTTCTTGCACCCTCTTGTTAGTGTCCAATATTCTTCGCAAAAGACCCATGAGAACCCTGTCAAATTGCTCATATCCCCTCTGATTTCCACTTTCCTAGAATAGATAAAAAAGCACCATTAAATCCAGCAACAGTACTCATCCTCATCAGCATAAGTGTGTATATATATATAGATAGATAGATAGATATCAATAAACCAAGAGAAGAATCAACTAGTGTAAAATAAAACATTTAACAATACCTGAACAATGTATTTGCTAAACCGAGAAAGTGTCCAGCAGGAGATGCTCCTTATGAGGGGAAACTTGTCATCTAATAGAGGTATAAGGAATTCCACAATCTGCACATTCAGATATCAAATTGATTTCAAAAAATCCAAATAAGAGGTAAATGGATCTCCAGAGAAGAAAGAAAAAAGTATGACTGACAGGCATAATGTTGCCATTTAGATCCAACCGGCGGAAACTGTGATAATCTCTCACACACACAGAAAAAGAAGAGTGAAAACAAAACTAGAATATGTAGTTATAACATTCAAGAATGCACCAACTGCAAAACCAGAATCCTTTGCTGGATAGAATATCATTGGTTTTGGAGAAAACAAAGCTTGACTTCAAGACAAGTAGATGGCACGTTAACAAGAACGAAACTTGTAGAACGCAACAAAGTCAAAATTCAAGTTGTTCACTAACTTCAAAAAGAAAAAGCAGCAGAATGCATCAACAAATAATACAATGCCCTTAAAATGTGAGACTTGATGTGATGATTAAAGCATTCACGGCTCTGTGATTTCTACCCTTCCAACAAAGCACAACCATAGTTGCATCCAACATACAACAAACTCTGTTTCTGCTTATACCTGAGCCAAATGAGGATAGAGCCCATTGATGCAACCCTCAGCTACTGCGCCAAGAGCCAAGACAGCTGTTTCCCTCTCTTTCCAGGTATCATCACCACTAGCAGACAAGTTGGCCTGCAGAAGCTCGAAAAATGACAAGTCATTTTTAACAATTTTCATAACCAGGTGTTTAGTGGTACAACCATTGAATAGTTACTCCTGGCCTATATAAATGTACAGCTTTTATGGTTTAAGAGCAAAGAGAAACAGAGGAAAACCCGTCTCAGGGAGTCAACATTAGTCAAGAAAAAACATGATAAGTAAAATGTAGAAAAGTCCTTTACAATTAAACAAAGGTACTAAATTCATAACTAAATTACCTGAACAACTGGCATCAACGTAGGAAGAATCTCATCCCCAAACACATTTGATAGAATATCAAGAGCGGCTGCACTGCATTTCCTTAAATTCCATATGTTAACTATATCATCATCCTGCAATTATCCCGATAATGAAAATGAGAGGAATTTCAAAACTGCATGAACCATAAATTGACTTAGAGAATAAAATAGTCATAGCTACTTTGGCAACTTACATCATCATCACCACCTTCTTCTGAGCCACGAAATCGTGATGAATGAAAACGAGGTTTCAAATCCTAGGAAAGAAGTTACAACAGAAACATAATTTCCAGTTCAGTATACCAAAAATAACAATCTCAAACACCCAGGAATTGAGCACTGGAAAGAGAAATGGATAGAACCTGATCTCGGTCTGGGAGAGACTCATCGTCCTACAACAACAAATTCATCCCAGGTAAATAATGAATTGCAATAAGTGCCTAGTTAGAATCAAGGAACATAAAGTGATCCAAAAGAGTTAACCTCTGCATCAGCAAGTGACTCATCATCCTCAGCATAAACCATGTTTGACAATAAAACCTAAAGAATTGGAGCAGATGTGTGAGAAATGAAACAACATAGCTTGGGTGGGTGCGTGGGTGGTGTATGTGTGTTGGGGGGGGAGCCAAACCGGTATTAGACGTGGCAAGTACTCTTTCAAGTTTTCAGGAGGTAACTGAGCATCACAATATGCTGACCTGCCAAGCATAACAAAACTTATAAAAGGAAGCATGGAAATAAAGGAAAGCAAAGGCATGTAAGTATGATGCTGTAGCAATTGCCTGCAGATGCAGCATAGGGAGTTCGGACATGGTCAAAGAGGGTTAAAAAGAGAATTCCTCCTAAGCAAGTCATGTTTCCTATCATGCTTCATGTTTTACAAGAAGTTTAAAATGAATTTACTACTGATTTCTAAACACAAGATCTCAAAGCTACATAGCATTCAAACATGTAGGGAGAGTTACCAGAATTCACAGGCTTCAAGTGCCACTTCTTCATCACCATCCTTGTTGACTTGCAACATGTACTCTATTACATCCCTCAAATGTGGCTGAAATTGGAGGAGAAGTCACATCAGTAATACAAAAGGAGAAGAGCATGATTAGGGTAGAGTGTAGCATAAACTTGACATGAGAAATAGAATGAGAGACCTGAAAATTGGAGGCAGAGAAAAAAAACTAAAACGTAACGTTGTAGTTAGGTACATGATATGATATTATAATACCACAACAACATGGCAATACAAAATTTAACCAGACACCCACCTCCAAGAAAGTTGGGCGGACCTCAATTAACTGAACAAAAGCTGCACAAACCTGTTAAACACAAGGGGAAAAGGCCTTAAGATCAGTAAAGCCAACCAGAACAGAACTCTGAAATGTAATCAATAAATTATAATCCAAGTATTGTTTCTTAACATTGGTAACAAACTAATCTATCTTGTTCAGCTAACTCTAAGTGAAGAAGCAAATATATTGGGTATCCAATGAATATCACGCAGACGGTAAACATGTGGTCTACACCCTATGACTAGTAAACACGAATGGCAATGCATTTTATCTGCAACCAATAAAATGCCAAAGAAAAATCACCATTGATTACAACAACTGATGGAACGAAATAAACATAAAAACACCAAATTTATTGCTTAGAATCTGATTATGTATGACAGTATGAGGCAATGAAAGAGTATTCACCAATTTTCGCACTTCTGCAGAAGAGTCACGAGCAAGAACAAACAGGCCCTGAAGATACTGGTTCATGGATGCAAGTAGAGCCTGAAAGAAATTAACTGTATTACACAACTGATCGCTCTACAGGATCAGATTAAAGATGAATACATCAGGTGAACTCACAGCAGGCATTAACATAATGTATTGATTCACTGAGCCCAACGCAAGCTTCCTCAGTGAGACATGAGGTGACTGGAACATCTGTTCACAACAAAACCATGATAAAAGTTCAAAACATGAAAATAAACAGCATAATATGAAACACGAGCCAGAAGCCTCCATTACAAATAATAAACACTTCTCTGTCTAACCTGGAATAACCGAGGAAGAAATATCGTAATAGGGCGCTCAGGTAACCCAGGGACATCAGAATCCAAAAGTTGAGGAATATCTTCACAAATCTGTGTCACCAGCATTGAATTGAATTGAGCTTAGAACACTTATAATCCCAAATACGGTAAGTAATTCTAGAATGTAATTATATTACATACCTTAGATAGAGCATCCATGGCACCTTCCATGTGATGTAAATCATTACTATCTAAGCAAGTGATGAGAGCTTGCAAAAGTTCAGGCCATCCCAAAATCCCACCGAATTGAACAAGAACACTTATAATTGTCCCGACTGTCGACCTTATATGCCTATCAGCCGCACCTAAAGATGGCAACAGCTCCGATTTTATGTACTGTTCACTCGCAGGTGCCAGCGTGTTAGGGGCACTTCTGAGGTTATTCTTCAACAACAAACCAGCGGCTTGCCGAACTTCTACGGAGGTACCCTGCAAGAATAATAAAACCAATAACAAACGGTCGCCGTCGTGGTGAAACAGCCCAGTCTACGCAGAAACCGAACATAGGTTATTACCTCAGCACGGGAGAGGATGAAGGCGAGGTAGTTATTGAAATCAGGGAATTGAGAGTAGTGCTGAAGTTGCTGCCAAATCTGAGACTTGTCGGCGGTTGAGGAGGGGGAAATCTGGTACTCAAGCAGTCGACAGATCTCTCTGAAACCGTCTTCCTGAGGCTGCCAGGAGGCGCTCGCCGCCGTTGCTGCCGCCGTGGCCGCCATTAGTATCTGATCAATATTTCTAGACAGGGATTCTCGGTGAAGCCGAAGGAAGACGAAGCAAAGCAGACAAGTCGTATTATTATTATTCGTTTAGTTTTTGGTTGTCTTTTGGCTTTTGAAAGGTAAATGGTATACTACGAGCTCGAGCTAGTACACTGTAAAGTCTAAATAATACTAGTAAGCGTAGTGCTTCGCCAGTTATGCAAGAGAGAGAGACGAGTTTCTTCTGGGGTTGGGTCGTTTTAGTCGTAGGGTACATTATACATCGGTGAGGATTATAATTACAGTTTCGCTAATTAGATTAATTAAAATGTAATTACTGTACTGTAATACTAATACTGTTTAAACTTTAAACACGAGTCCATTATGTGTGTTTGGTTTTTTTGTCCGACTCTGTTTGGATCACGAGTTGGTTAATTTGTGTCGTGATTGGTGGAATTGGAATTTGGATGCAATTTCTATTTCTTAAACTCTTTTCTGAACTGCTTTTTATTTTATTTTATTATACTACTTATTTATCATTACAATACGATAAGTCGAACTCATAATATATATCATAAAAAACAACAAAAGAGTTTGTAACACTAATCTCTGTGTTTGTAACGCTAGTATATGATATATATCATATATCTCTTTTTTGTTGATAAATCTGTTTATTGTTTTAGTGTTTTAGTAGTTCGTAACACTAATCTCCGTGTATGTAAAAAAATTGTAACAAAAGTTTAATGTATAATTTAATCAATACATTGGTAAATAATTTTCAGTTAAACCCATAGCATCATCCCCTAATTTAGTTCTCCTATTCATTATAACACTTCTAATTGAACTCTACATAATTAATTTAGTCCATCTATTCATAAAAAAAATTCAATTAAAACCCTTAATAATTAATTTAGTTCCCGTGCTTATAAAAGAATCTCGAGAAAACTCAAACCCACACTCCATCGAATTGCTAGTATATATAATTATTTATTTTTATATATAATAATATCTACTTGATGCAACTTTTCCTAGCTATTTTTTATACATTTTAGTTATGAGAGTATTTTTTCTTTTTTTCTTATTCGACCGATTAAAAGTGAAGAGACTAATATTTTCCACAATTCCTTAAATATTCGACTTGGATCAAGAATATATGTGTTTTTTAACCACTTCATGTGGGTTTTGGTACACATGATCATTTGATTTTCATCATAAATTGCAATTCAATCCTTCATTATAGAAGGCTAAGAAAACCCATCTCCACCTCCCAACACCACATACAACATTGAATTTCATCATAAACATTTGCCCATCCCTTACTTTCAGAAGAAGAAGCATCATCCCCTACAAGTTACAACTACATCTATCAATATTTCTTGCTTAAATATACCGAAATAATAATACTTGTGCTTTCCAGGGTTGATATAATGGGCCTAACATATTGGGCTGGTTTGCTAGGGTTAGAAGCTTGTTGTTGTAGCGCCCAGCTCAATTAGCCCATTAGTTGTATAAATACCCAAAAACAGATTGTATTGTGACACCAGATATTATTACAAATCAATAACAGA
>NBIL01078863.1:0-11796 GCA_002752925.1 Viola pubescens var. scabriuscula | reverse complement strand
CCAATAAAAATATAAAAGGAAAATATAAGGAGTGATAAGATATATATGGTCTCATATGTAAGTAAAATGAGTAAGTAATGGGGTATACGATTAAGGAAATAAGAGAAATAAATATTTTTTTTTTTTGTTACTCACTCACTACCCGAGTTTAACACATAACTTCTCAAAATGATTTGCATACTAATAAATCTTACAAACTTTAGATACTAACTTGCGCGTCAAAATTTGATTGATATGCATTAAATGATAGGCTCTTTGAGTAAATTAATATATACAACTCATATTTATATGTATAGCACTACTCTTCGCAAAATTACACTAGACTTGGTTAAAGGTTAAGGGGTTAACATTTAACCCCTTTCACCCCAAACCAAACACATCCAATGCTACACATAAGCAATTAAGTCTACTAGAATTTTAGGCTACTAATGATGAATCCACGACTTATAGGAGTAATGTGTGAAATGTGTGAAATGTGATTGAAAATACCAAGTACCTAGTAATTTTTCAATCCAGTGGGTTGCAAACAATCTCAATGATCGCTATAATAGTTTACAATCCAGTGGGTTGTAAATGACATGTCATTCGTTTGCATCTATTCTCTCCTCCCCGATCTCACCTGCTAACTCCAACGAACGACAGACGAACTTCGCAAACTACGCGCGGTGCTGCTTGTCTTGTATTTAATATTTATATTCGCGAAACAAAACAGCAAATGGAAATTTGAATCTGATTCCTGGAATGGCCCTTTTTGGATCCAACTTAGCAAATGAGGTTAGCGGTTTATCAATTCATTACTTTCATCGTATTCCATCTCCATATTTCTGTGTTGTGATTTATGTAATATTTATATGCTTATTTAGCTGCACAAATCAATCACTCCGTAACAAATATGGTTTTGTGGGCATCTCAAATTGCAGGTTGGGACCGTCGGGTTACGGTTAATTCTTGGCCCTCTTGCTTCCACTAACGTTGTACTCAGAACAGCTTGGTGAGCTTGTTTCCTCCTGTCTTTTTCGATTTTAGTTTTATGTCGAAATCGGTGAAAATCATCATCTTATGCTTTTTGTTTTCGATTATCTAGCTGTTCTGTTGGGGTTGTTTTGCCTGTGTACTCCACGTTCAAGGCAATCGAGAGACGAGATGAAAATCAGCGCCAAAAATGCCTCATTTATTGGGCAGGTTATATTAGAATTTTGTATTGTCAAATTTGAGATTTATCTTTGCTTTCATGTATTGTTGTTTTTCATTAGTGGGTTGACTTTCTAGTTCGTGCCGGGATAGCAATTTTCCTTCGATTGGCTTGTGTGATCATGTGGCTTGTTTTGTTCTGATGAAACCGTGTTCTTAATTTCTCTATCGTTTATGGGGTGGGTAGAACAATTGAAAGGTGAATGCGGTGGAATTGGTTCTAAATCCATAAGGCTAACATGCTATCACTATCTTTCTGTTGTGTCCGTTCTTGATTCCTGACTTTCTTTCTGTATTTGCAGCATATGGATCTTTCACCCTTGTGGAAGTGTTTGCCGATAAGTTGATCTCTTGGTATAGTTCTGAATTCCTACTGTTTTCATTCTAGTATATAGACCATTACTATGGTTGCATAGTGCATAGGGTAGTTCTTTGTAATTTTATAGAAGAGTACATGGGGTTAGAAGACTTCATACTTTGGCTTTAAATTATGCTCCACACACAGCATATCTTCATGCTTGCATACTTGTGGATTTATTGGTTTGTTTATATCTTGATCATTGTTTCAATTTGTGCAGGTTTCCTATGTATTACCACATGAAGTTTGCGTTTCTTGTGTGGCTTCAACTTCCATCCACTGATGTAAGTTTTGATACTGTACATCCCTCAATTCCACTTACATGGAGTTGAGTAGTTTCCTCTGGTTGAACATACTTGTTCTGCATTTGATATTTATGTTCACAATTCTCGAGTCATCGGAAATACTGCAGTTAGTTCTTAAGCATTTAGAACTGTGTTGAGCAAGTCTAGGCAATTCGTGAACGTAACAACATCCATTTTTTAACTTGTGTACTACCCATATGGTTTCTTCTTGTGTAATGGGATGATCCAAGTTCGTTCTTAAGAATGAAAGATGAATAACATTCTAGTTATTGTTCAGTTTGTTTTTTTGATAAAAGATTGTATTACAGCAACCTCCTACAATATGGTGTGTTTTGTCTATTTGGCGTCACTTCTTGCATCATATTTTGAGTGTCTCATGATCAACTGTTCTTGCTTTAAATTCGAAGAGGACTTTCCACGAAATTCAATCTTCCATTTGCTTCAGGGTGCGGGGCAGCTGTATAGGAAGCACATGCGTCCATTTCTTTTGAGACATCAAGCTAAAGTGGATCGAATTTTGGGCTCTGCTTATGGAGAAATGGTATGCTCTCTCCTGTTCTCATACTTTTGGAACTTATTATGTTTCAACGAATTTGTCTGAGCATGTGTATTGTTTGCTAAATTCCATATCTTGATGTCATTTATAAATAGTGATCCGTTTTTTTCTCTCACTGTATCTTCTCGTGAAGCTGGATGTGATGTTTACATAGATACGTTCTCTTTCGAGCTTATTTTATAAATACAAATGCATAAGTTTTTACGTACCATCCTCCAAATTTACAGGCCAGACTCATCAGCACACACCAAGCAGAAATTCAAAATGTTAGAACGATATTCTTGAAGATTACGAGATCAGGTACAGATGATGCTTATCTGAATAGATCAACATGTTTTATCAATCTCTTAAGTTACCTTCTGGCCAAAACTGAAACTCTGGTACTCTTTTAATGAATTAGTTGATCATAAGTCGAACGATGCGCCAGAACAGCCAGAAGTGCACAATGCTATTGAAGACCAACCAAGCATAGTCTCCGATTCTGAGAGTCATCATGAAGATTGATGCAACTGTTTGCTTGACAAAAATGTGACATAAATTACCTATGTAACTAGTCTTAAACTTGCCCGTGGGCCGGTCTACAATAATACCAATAAAAATAATTTTACAATATTATCATTAAAAATAATTTAAAAAATACATTAAAAATTAGGAAAGATTCTTTTTTCAACAAAATGGCATCTTCATCCCCTCTTTAGTGTCACCACCACTCCAATTTACAACAACACGATATCAGATATTTGTATTCGTATCAATTTCACTAACTAATTTAACTTCTTATTTAATTTGCAAAAGAAATTAGCAGGTGGTGGTGGCGTTGATGATGAACTTGGTGGTTGTGATGGTAGATTTGGTCGATGACAGTGTAGGCGTAGTAGTGGTAGTAAATTTAATCGACGATGGCACGATGGTAATAGATCTAGTCAACGATGATCTGGTGAATTAATGTTTACATGATCGGAGATAGTGGAGGTAGAGGTGGTGCTGCGTTGGCAAATTATTCGGTTATTGATAGATGATGGAGATAGCAGTGTCTTTGATGTTTGCTAATGGTGGTGGGGGAAGGAAATGGTGATGTGGTAAATATTGTATTATGTCGATTTCATGTTGATCTTCTAATCCTTGATACTTTCTCCTTCCCGGGTCAAAGTTACGGTCCAGGTTTGAAAATTTTGATGGGATTAAGGAATGAGAATTCTGACTTTTTCTTTATTTCGATAGCTAAAATAAAACGAAATCTGAATGAACTAAAATAAAACGACATCATTTAACACACAAATAAACACAACTAAGGAAAAGAAACTCAAACTCTTTTGAACTTCAAATATAAAAGATTTCTTTTATAAAAAAAAATCACTTAGCAATAAAAATATAAATTATCATTTGCAAATTGTAAAATGATCAAATGATAATTTCAACATTAACTTCTCTTGAAAATTCGTTGAAAATTAGAAAATTCCAAAATAATCTTAAATATATACATATAATCCTGTAAACTATAACGCACTCGGCAGAACCCGGTTGATAAATTTTCCTTTTCCCACGCTCTAATAGTACATAAAAAGTGTAAGAAGCTCTTAAGAAGCTTATATATAGTGGAGCTTCTCACCCCGTGACAGATGGAACTGGCTGCAAATGTTCATGCCTCACTTCTGATTATGGTATAACCTCTCCTGTTTCTAACCAGAAATACAGAACAAAAATTCAGAACCTGTCAGCCAGGCCGGAGACTGGACAACCAAAACTTAGTCTTGAGAACAAGATTTTTATTACGTTACGTATATAAAGCTCTATTTCTTTCCCTTGACAAAGTGATCAAATTAATGGTACAACAATGCCCATAGATTCGTAGAGGTTTCCAACTCAAAGCTAAAATCTGTAAAATAGATGTAAAAAACTTAGAACTACAGGGTTAAGGGTGTGGACTGTGGAGTTGTAGATCAGTAAGGAAAACTTATGTTCTATGCTCAATTAAAGGTGGCCTCAATGTACTGGAGTAGAATAAAATGCGCTTCTACCAAATGCTGAGTCAATTTTTTCCAGCCTTCTAGTATTAGCTGTTTTCCTCACCATCGACAGACTGAAGAACTGACGCCGGGTTGCTTTGCTCGAGGTCAGCCAAGGCATCTGGTCCATACAATCGCGTTAACTCTTCCTGTATAGAATCAAAAATTCATTCGTTGGTGAGCGCTGCTATACGCTTCAGGGGATATGATCAAGAAGTCTTGCGTTATGTATGCTGATTGTAGATGAATTATGAGGACTGGAAATTGACGAACCTTAATGGAATCGTTTTCGGATTTAAGCTTATGACATTCATCAGATAGCCTCTGCAGTTCGTCTCTAAGGTTACGGTTTTCACCGTTCAAATTCTCTACCCTCCCTTGGAGCTCTTCACACTCCGCCTGTTAGGATCACAAAGCAAAGAAGATCTCAATATAAGAGATTAAGTAGCACACTCCCTTGGTGACTGTTTCTAGCATATAGCAAGGTGACGTACTGAGCTATGTTAAACATTTACCAATGTTAATTTTATCACGATTACCGCTCCTTATATAACCAAAGAGTGACTAAAAGACGCATGGAGAAATTGAAAGAAAATGACGCAACCACTGATTCACAAGAAAAACTGATGTACTGAAACCCAAAGATACAACCCTAATCTCCAAAAAAACGGCCACATTAAACAAAGATCAAACTGAATGTCCATAGAAGTTTATCAAAAGAAAAACAAAATTGAAACCTAAATTGAGATCTAACCAACCAGATCAAATAAACACCCACCCACATTCTCAACACTAATAATATTGTAGCCCTCAGCCAGAATCGAGCCTAGAAAAAACAAAAAAGAAGAGGTAGAAAAACCAAAACCAGTGCAGTACCTGCTTCCGTAATCTTGACCTTCGGGCTGACTCCCTATTGGATTGCTTCCTCTTCTGTCTTTTCAACTCACGCTCATCCTGTCAGAAACCCAAATCATTATTTTAGTGGCAGGAATAGTAACCCTGATAGTCTAGCAACTTCATTCATACAAAAGTGTATCAGCAACAGTTTTTGTCAATCTTCAGTTATCAAGCCTCAGTTGACCGAACTTATTAGGAAGATCTGTTAGAATGTGTGCTACATAAGAGGATGCTTTAGATTGTAACATTGGTGTAAGAAAACTCATGTAGTCGAGACAAAAAACATGGGACAAGGCTAATTGATTGATTGATATAAGAAAGCTACGAAGTTGACTCTCATAAGAAGTTGATAAAAAGACAATATGCAACTGTTGACAAGCAGACAACTCAAACCCACGTATACACGAGGAAAATTGAAAAATTCTCTCAGATTCTTTGGAAGAAAAGTTGGTAAAATAAAGAACACATTAGAAAATAACTACTACTACACAAGAATAGCTGTAAAGTTCATACATGAACCCATTGTTCAGGCATTGCTGCTGGCACAATTGCTGATGAGGTGCCGGATGCATTGGGTCTCATCTTTGTAGCTCCAGCAGCAGCAGGAGACGCATTCCACAAGTCCATCCCAATATTCAGATTAGTTCCCCGTAAAGACCCTACAGGCTTTCCAGGCACTGAGCCTTGAATGTTCACCCCAGCTGTGTTACTTTGAGCGTTGGCTGAGGATGAACTCAACGATATTAGACCGTTATTCCAGAAGATAAAAGAAAGATTTGGAATGATGATGAGAATATACCATCTGCAAGCATCTGATTGAAGCTTCCTCTCTTACTCGCACCATATTCCTATAAAATAGGGGGAGGCACTCATTTAGAGCAAGAAAAAATATTACGCCATCACATTTTCCATTAGCCAAGTTAATGCATGCATAGGTTGAATAAACTCCAATTTCGGATCAGTCACAATTGCTTCTATAAGATCCCAGTCTTCCATACAGAGAACATAAGTCCAAATAAACATAAATAATAGAAAGACAATGGCATAGTTGCTCAACATATACATGATAAATACCTGTTGGTTCGCATTCTCGTCACTTCCATCTGATGAACCATCACTGCCACTTTCACCACTGTATACGAGTCCATTTATAATTAGTAATTAGACATAAATGCAAGGTAGAATCAATGTCCTGACATAAAATGTTAGGTCAAAAATATTAACAACAAGCATTGCATTGACAGACCTTTGGGAGGCACCATCATTTCCAGAGCCAGAGGTTGCCTTTCCAATCTCCCCAGCTTTGCTTCCTGCAGATCCCTTGAATTTTTTGGCAGAGGCCCGGTCCTTCCCATCCTGGCCCTTGCCTTCCAAGTCAGTATTTGTCTGTGCTGCATTTGTAGGCTATACAACAAATATATCAACAAAATCAGACGGCTTGGTAACAAACAGAACTCTTCAAAAACAGAAGATATCAGTCAAGAGTATCAACAAGTTGAACATTTCATATTACCGTGACCATGCCAGGATGGGCATAAACTCCTCCAGGATACAGAGCTGGGTATGGAACTGGGGTGCCATAAGGTGGGATTAAAGGATGCTGAATTTCCCACAGAAAAGCAAGTTAGAGGACTTTGCTCTATCACAAAAATTTAAAAGAAAGAATATTCAAGTTATATAATTATCAAATAATAGGAGATAGTCACCTGGCTGCCCCAAAGATAGGGATGAGGAGTAGGTGATGCAACTGTTGAGGCAAAAAATGGAGGTGGGGTAGCTCCAGCACCATAGTAGGCCTGAAATACAGGAGTCTTGAGCATGTAGGCTTTATTTAAGCAGGTACTTACATTGCTAGCAATAATAGTCTCTTCAATGACATTAAATGTACCGATTAAAAATTATAAACACGGACCTGCATAGAGCTTGACCAATCTGGATATGAAGGTGTTGTTGGCATATCCTGTAAATGCACCAAAGAAGATCAGCAGTTATGCACAAGAATCAGAATGTGAGCGCGTGCACTTGTGTATTTATTAGAGAAAAAGGGACGGAAATTACTTGAGTTGCAGCTGCTGGTTTGGAAGCCTTGGTGGGCGTGCTCTCTTCGCCTGTCCCCATCAAGTTAATATGGTAGATACTTCTAGGCTTTAAATTGGATCTTGCGTATCCACAGAAATATCAATCCAACGCCTCCAAAATCAAACTGGATTCGCATAGATACAAGAAATCACAAATATTTTCTAAGAGAATCTTGCCATTATCTTATTTATATGCAAAAGACGCGTGGAACGAATTATAAGCATCGAATGAAAAGTGTAAAGGCAAAGCCTTTGCAACATGGCAAAAAAGCATTTAAAAACTTCCAAATGTGACAAGATGATTAAGCTCTTTTATCAGTCATGACTAGAAAAGACAGAGACCAACTCAAACAGCCAAGAAAGAACAGCACAAAGAACTAAACGCCACATTGTCCTAGTAACGTATTCCTATCTCCTTCAGTGCTCGGAAATGAAATAAAATATTGCTGAAGACCAAAATACCCATATGCTCCACCCTCCTTCCTTCTACATGTGTAGCATCTTTAGCATCAACTTCTCGACAAACAGACATGTTTTAATCATGCATGTCAGTGACACGTCTCCTAGTCCATCATTATTAGGCTCACGGCAGATAGAGGTAAAAGCATTCTTTTTCTTTATAATATATTTAATGCAAGAGCTTGAAAAGAAAACATCAACATACCTTCTCAAAGAATTGGCAGCAAAATGGCTACCAAGCCCAAAAGCCGAGATTTCACTATTTGAAATATTCTATAAATGATTGCAATAAATTGATAAAGCACTTAATAAGCCAAAAACATAAGATCCAGCTCTTTCCTTCTCATTTATTTCACCATTGGAGCAGTAACTAAGGAGCTCTTTCAGAAACTCTAAATGGTAAAATTGATCTCTTAAAAAAACAGAAAGCTTCCCTTGAACTTCGTAGTCCATTTCATAAAGTTAAACTATAGCACTCTCACCCCTTAAGCAAGAGGGCACTGTAGAACTTCAATCATTGTATGTAGAGTAATTACTTGTTGGGGAAATTTATCTCTTACTAGGCTGACCTAGCGCAAACGAGATTAGTCAATGCTCAATGGGTTAAGGGATTTATGTGGTTTATACCTAAAAAAAGGCCATAGAACCATACCAAGCACCTTGATAATATTATTCTTTGCACATCTCTTGATTGCAATCCAAGCAATAAGGGAAACGTTTTCATAGACCTATGCAACTAGGAAGCGACTGCACTCCCGTTATTCTGACACAATTCCAGAATATACTCTTAGATTCCAGGCTGATTAAAGCTTAATAATAGAAGCCGGAAAAACATCCAGGCCAATACCAACCACCCAAAATAGCAACTTATTCACTAACTTTCTGCTCTACTTGCTCTGCACACTAAGCTTAGTAATAAAAAAACTATACACCCAAACGTGTTCTGCAGAACATTCCATGATAGACATACATGTGACTACAGCTCCTTTGCAACGCCAAGAAACCTCTCTAATGTGACAAATGACTAGTAACCGTTGGAGCTTTGGCTCCCTAATACAGCCAAAATAAAATCTGTCGCAAAAATCTAACAGTAACAACAATAGTTGTGGTGGTAGAGCGCTAACTCTAACTAACAGAATTGTCCACCCTTAATTCGAATTCGAGTACGGGTAATAATCAAAACTATGCTAGGAGAGTAATCCCTTTCGGAGTCCTACAACACCCGAACGAAATTAGTCTAACAAAAATCTAACAGTAACCCCACAAAACAGAGGTATAAAATATTCAGAACTATCCTAACAAGAAGCAAAGAAGAATCCAAAATAGAAACAAAAGGAACTAGTCTAACATCATAAGCAAAACCGAAATAAAATCTCTAAAAAAGTTCACAGCATCCAATTACAGATCCTAAGAACAAAACACTAAACTAATTAATACTAAGAGATTTTAAAAGAAGAAAAAGAGAACAGAGAGGGAGGGAAGAAGGAGGAGGAGTACCTCGTTTCATGGCGAGCAGAGAGAGAGAGTGATGTGGAAGTCCAAGTGTTTATTTATCTTCGTGTATAGTAGTATAGTACTAGTTTGTTTTGGAAAAGATGCGAGCGAAACAGAGGAAAGTTTCTTTTTCTTCTAGATACTTTCCTCTTATATTCTTCTTCTTTGATTTGTTTTCTGCAAGATCAACGGCTGAGAACTAATGGACGGAGGAACTGGAAAGAAAGGACAAGGAGAGGTGGGTTGTGCTGGATTCTGAGGTGGAAGTGGAGAAGGATTGTAATGGAAGAGTTTGTTTGAGGATTTTGTGTCCAAAAACAGACAGAGGAGAGAGAGAAGGGATGATGAGGTGGGTGAGTGACCAATGGGAAGGAGGTGAGGTTAGGGTTTCTTTGTGGTGACACGTGCGAGAATGAGGATTCCAGCTGTCCATGCTTTACTGGATTAGGTTGTTTGGATGATTTTTGTTATGCGGTGACTCATCTTTGAAAACACACACACCAACCTCTTTTGGATAATCTTAAATACCACTACTAGTCTACTACTCTCTTAATTACACCACTACGAAACGAAACCATCTACTAGTTGTATTCTTTTGTATGGATTTATATCGACCACTTATGTTAAAAATATGTGAATTATTTTTAAAGTCTGATCAGATTTTTAAGACTAAGTTATTAGGAACTGTTTTAGTTTTTTTTTTGAAAAAGATAGGTTAGTTAATTTGGTAGTTCTTTTAAATATATAATTTCTAAAAAACAAAAAATATATAATTTTTAATTTTACATAATTATAATTTAGTATAATTATATACATATATTTTTATTTGGTAGATTATTAGAAACTTCGTAATTGAGGATAATTAGGTTAGTTATGAATTTTTTGTTACTTTAATTTGAAAAATTATGTTAGTGTTAGGATTTAGGGTTTAGGAAAAAATTGTTTGTGCAATTAATTAATTAGAGCAATGAGAGGGAGAAACATGTCTGGATTGAGATTCGATTAATTTGCTTTCAATTAATATATATAGAATTAGTTGTCTTTTTTTATATTTAATTAGTTATCATGTAGTTAAATAATATTTGATTAATTTTTCATTTTATTCCAAATTTTTTTAAATTTTTTTTTTTTAAAACGACGTCGTGTTGAGGAAAAAAAATGTGACTAACGGTAACTTTTTAACGGTGTTAGTACAAAGTTTGAAGTATGGAGGTCTAATTGAATAAGTTGAGAGCCAAAGTGAGTAACGAAGCAAGAAGTTGGGGGGCAATTTGAATAGCTCCTTAAGTTAGGGTCTGACTTAAGAATGATAAAAAAAATTATGGGTTGATTTAACTTTTTTCCTATTATTTTTATAAATTGCTTTTGCTTTTTGATTTTTACCATACCAACGTTCAACAAAAAAAAAATGCCCTTTTCTTATTCTGTTTAGATACATCGATGTTAATGTGAATAAATTTAATCTATTTTGAGTATAGTAGAACTTTAAATGATTTGTTTTTTTAGCATAGTTTTCTCTATACATTGAGTTTGAATTTAATTAGATCTAAAATAACGATGAATAAGTCTCCTACCACTCGATGATAATCAATATTGATTCCGATAAGAGATACTAACAGTGGCGGAGTTTGAACAATTTTTTTAGAGGGGGGTATTACATAATTTCTTTTAGACAAAAAATATAAAACATTAATGAAAAAAATAGATTTTTAAGGACTATTTTATGAGACTTAGAAATTTATGTGGGGTAAATATAAAGGGTTAATGAAAAAAAGAATAAACTTTTAAGGACTATTACAGAAAAATAGAAAAAATCAAGGGTGAAAATATGAAAGATTACTGCAAGACAAATGAAATTTAAAGACTGCTATTAAAGAATAAAAAAATTAAAAGAGAAAATAAAAGAAAAATAATATAAAATAAATTTAAACTTTAAAGACTATTTCGAAAGTTAGGGAGGCCAATAGCTCCTCTCCTCCGCCTAAGTACTAATTTGGTGATATTGCATGCCAGTTAAAAGATTATTAGATTTCAAATTCTTTTAACTAAGACATTCCTAAATAGAATAAGTTTGTAAAAAATAGTACTACCTCCGTTTATAATTAAATGTCGCTTTGGGACGTTTTTCTACTATTTGAAGTACTTGTCATTTTATATTTTTCGAAACATATATTTTGTGCAAACGACAATTTTTTTTTTTTTAATCAACCCAATTTGATGATGATGTGATAATTTGAATAGAAATTAGAGGTAAAAATGAAACAATGTAGAATAAAATAAGTCCGTAAATCAGCGGCTTACGTTTTTTTACTATCCTAAAACGACGTTTAATTATAAACGGAGGGAGTAGAATATAAAACATAGCATGTGTTTATTTTTGGTACATAAGAATGACTAAAGCTAAATGGAAGATATAAAAAGGGTAGCGTTATTCTCACATCTCAAATTGTTG
>NBIL01078819.1:0-16301 GCA_002752925.1 Viola pubescens var. scabriuscula | reverse complement strand
TTTTTTTAAAGAAATATTACTTTTTTTTATATTGTTATTGTTATTATTATTATTATTATTATTATTTCAGATGTATACAAGCTTGACGTTGTCCCGGGCAAGACCTACCTGTTAAGGCTGATTAACGCAGGCCTAAACCAGGAGACTTTCTTTGCCATCGCTGATCACAAATTAACCATCGTGGAAGCTGATGCTGAGTACACAAAACCATTCACTACCGACCGTGTGATGCTCGGACCAGGCCAGACTATAATGGTCCTCGTCACAGCTGATCAGCCCATAAGACGATACTCCATGGCCATGGGCCCGTACCAGTCGGCCCAAAATCTTGCATTCCAAAACATCTCCGCCGTCGCTTATTTCCAGTACATCGGAGCCACACCTAACGGCTTACCGTTGGAGGCTAAATTACCCGCCTTTAACGACAATTTAGCGGTTAAGACAGTTATGGACGGATTAAGAGGACTAAACACGTCTAATGATGTTCCTAAGGAGATCGATCGTAACCTTTTCGTCACGATCGGACTTAATGTCAATCAATGTCGGTCCAAAAATCCCAAACAAAATTGCCAGGGACTGAATAATGGAACCATGGCCGCTTCCATGAACAACATAAGTTTCGTCAAGCCGACCGTGTCGGTTTTGGATGCTTATTACAAAGGAATTGAAGGATATTTCACTGATGATTTCCCCGGGTCACCTCTCAGATTCTATGATTTTGTGAATGGAGCACCTAACAATGCACCTAACGACACGAACTCGATGAATGGAACCCGGGTGAAGGTGCTCGAATTCGGAACCCGGGTTCAAATCATCTTGCAGGATACGGGCACGGTCACTACGGAAAACCACCCGATTCACCTTCACGGCTATAGCTTCTATGTTGTGGGATACGGGTCTGGGAATTACAATCCTCAAACTGCGAGTTTCAATCTGGTGGATCCGCCTTACATGAACACAATCGGAGTTCCGGTGGGCGGGTGGGCCGCAATCCGGTTCAAGGCTGACAATCCAGGTAAACTAATAAAATCTTTTTATTTATTGATTAGTTGATCTGCTCAAATTTTCAATTGTTAGTTGACTATGTTTTGTAATTTTTTTGGGTACAGGGGTTTGGTTTATGCATTGTCATTTTGATATACATCAATCGTTGGGGTTAGGTACGGTTTTGATAGTGAAGAATGGGAAAGGTCTGCTTGAGACTCTGCCTCATCCGCCTGCAGATTTGCCTCAGTGCTAACCATGAGACCCTAGAGGCGTTGGATTTCAATAAACCAAACACGAAATCAATGGATGTCTTCTTTTCAATTATTGGATTTTTTTTGTTGCAAAGTGTGTAATATGCGTGTTCAATTTCTTTTTCTTAAATTTCAAAAAAACAAAAGATTGTGGGTTTAAAAAACTAAGATCAAAGATTGGGTTAGTAAAAATTGTCAATTTGCAAATTCCTTTACATTTTTGTTTGATTTATTTTATGTACTAAAGGTTAAAGGTCGTTTTATTTTCTGGACAGTTTGAGACAAAAATTACGAACACAAGCTTATTTCCGACATGGGGCGTTGAGTAAAATGGTATGTCCTGCAAAAATAACAAGGGGTTAGATAACTTGCGAACTTTGGAACTAACTTACAACTTTTGTAGAGAAAACTAAGCAATTACAGTGATAGGTTTGTCCAGAAGAAAAATAAATTAAAACTCAAATACTCGTAGATAACCAACTAGGATTTGTCTTTTTTTAATACATTTTTTAATGTAATTTTTACAACATGGAGGGAGCTGCTAGGGAGTAGGTATGATATTCCATAATTATTCAATCTTTTCCTCTCTTTTTTCTGATTTTTCATATTTTCTTTAGTATCTTTATATACACGTCTTAAATAGTAATTCATTATTATATATAATATAAATACCTAATTTATTTCTCTTAATTTTAATATTTAAAAATATTTTTTAAAAATAAGAGATGGGTAATAATATTACTTGAAATATTTAGGGTGGAGACTCAAATCAGGTTTTTAGAACACTATAATAGTGTTTCGATTAGGTTTATAGGTTTGGCACAATTGGATAAAAAATGAAATGCTGAAATGATATAAACATCTTTTTAATAGATGCTTTGAAAGGCGGTTGGTAGCCACTTGGCACCCTCTTATTGGTTCAACCCTTACACTGACATAATCTCTCTAATAGCAGCAAAATATAACTAAATCATAAATGGATTGAAATGTACCTTAATATTTCCTGTAACCCATAGATAGCATCAAACCTTCACATTGCTGGACTCCAGAAATAAAACTGGAGAAGCAAAACCAGGATTAGAGTATTGCATTCATGTCCAAGAAGTTCTGAATTGAAATGCAAGAACCATCAACTAGGTTTTAAATGTAACAGAAACTAATAAAATAAACAGGTAACCTACTCCTGTCCTGAAGGAACAAGTAGTACAAGTCCAGTCTGCAGTACAATAAATTTGGTGAAAGTACAACAGTTTTCTCTAAAATGAAACTACACAATACCAAGCTAAGTTTTCAACACATTAGGAAAATAAAAATGAAAACTTTTTCGTGAACAAAGTCTCGAGTTCGAGTCTCATTATCTGCATTTCTATCCATGTAAAAAAAAATTGACAGTAACAATGGAGAGTGCAAACAAACTTTGAAATGCTACCAACTGGTCAGCCTACATTTTCACCCATCCGCCTGACGGATCCAGAGATCCATTTCATGGTGGAGGGTGGTGGATACACAACCACCGTCCACCTCTCATACCAAGACTTAACTTCTTATAGTAATTGAGGTGCAAACGAAATGGTGGGAGGGTGGTGGATACACAACCACCGTCCACCACTCATACCAAGACTTCACTTCTTATTATAATTGAAGTGCACAAAAACAAATATAAATAGACATTTTTCCTCTTCATCATAAAAAGCATTTATGGAGAATCCCTCCACAGGAAAGCCTCTTGCTCAAATGAGTATTCCACAATCTGAGTAAAAGAGCAAAACAAGGTTTCTTGATTTGTAGCTTTTAACCCATGTACTGGATACTCATTTAGGTAAGATGCTTTGCACGGGAGGGCTGGGCGAAATCACACTAAAAAAGTTAGTATCAGAGACTTCAGAGTTCAAAATGGTAAGTAATAGTTACGAATCCAGGTGTTGATACGTAATAAGAATTTAAGATATAACTGAAGCATTTCACAGCTAAGATATCCTAGCCCTATTCTAGAAGGTATACAAATAGTACTTTTTTAGAAGCAAACATTTCCTTGTGTAAACTTTTTATTGTCAATCAGAAATGGAAAGAAATGGTTTTAAGATGATCACTTGTCTCAGCATGCAGAGTTTATGAATTGATTCTTTCTGAACTCCAACACTTTTCTCCGCTGGCGCTTTGCCTGGAGGTAGACAGCATCCTCTGGTTAGTCTTCAGATTCAAGTAATCAACCTACAAATTGCATTGATCCTATCAATATTAAGATGGGAGACAAATTCCATGCAATAAACTCAAGAGATTAGAAGTCTTCAAACCTGATCTGGATCCAAAACTAGCAGACAGAATGCAGCAGCGGGTCCTGAAGAAGGATCGAGAAATGGTTCGTTAGCAGATTGCTGCTCGGTTAGAGAAGGAAGACCTGGATTAGGCACCAAATACTGCAGTCTTGATTTTACAGAACTAGCAAACCAAGAATTCTCTCTTTGCTGCATCATGCCGTGAAAAAAATAAGTAAAATATAAAGCAGCTCACTAAAGGTGAAGCTTCAAAAATGAAGATTTCCATCTTGTAATACATTAGACTGTACCATTGGGAAACAACGGCAGCCACATTTCTAACACTCAGACAACATGCCATACAAAAATTATGTTTTATGCTGTCTGCCTACAGTGATGTTCTACGCATATGCTGATTAATTCTTCACATGTTAACCCTTTTCTTATGCACAGTGGCTAGAACAATGTTTCTAGTTATATTAACAACTTTACCCAGTTTGCATCTGCCTAACTTTTTCCTCGTGAGATAGGTGATACCACAGAGGTCATAAAAGTATAAGTTTTCATTCAAGCAAATATCTGTCTGATTTCTATGCAAACTGTATTAGAACCCCAACTGACTCAATTTAACAGACATTTTATTAGCTCTATAGCAGCAGTGCAATAGTTACTTATCAGCACCAGTGTACAGTGGCAAATGCAAGCACCCGCAAACAATACATCATCCTTTTACAAGATACTGGTATTGACACTGTAAGCAATAAGTAGTAAACGAACCTGAAGCTTTGCAGGATCAGGATTTGACCCATCAATAACTTCAACTCTTCCATTGATCCGGAATTGCTCCCAAGAATCGGTAAAATACCAGCATATCTAGAAAGAAACACAGTAAAATGAAGGTTAGCATGCCTCATTATTTCAAACAAGGATCCTTAAAACAGCCATCAATCTGAAGAAGCTCACTTAAAAACACACACACCTCAGCGAATGGGCAGTGCTTAAGCTCTTCAATCTACACAACATTCAATCCAATAATTAAATCCAAAGACCACAACATTCCCATTACGTTTAAAGTACAGATGTTTCTAAACGAAAAAAAGAAGAAAATCTGACCTTCCGCGTTCGTGAATCTGTATTGATTTGGACTTTGTCGGTGTTCTCTTGAAATCCTCTGGAGAACAGGTAAGTTAACAAGCAAGCAACAATTCCATCGACCAACGAATTTTCACAAGTACAAAACCATGGAGGAGAAACAACAGAAATAAAGAGAGAAGAAATACCTGAAAACGACGGTACGGTTAGCAGGTCTACCATTGGAACCAACTGTGGCCTGCAAATTCAACAACAAAAACATCAATCACCGAGTACCGGAAAATTGAAGGAAGTGCGAATGAAATGTGCAGAGAGGAAGTACGAATTGGAGGAAGGAAGTGTGCTTTAGGTGGGAATTGGCGTCTAAGGCGCTTAGAAGAAGTTGCTTCCATGGAGCTGTCGTCGTTCCCATCTGACTTACACTAACCGGTACCGGAGTATTGATTTGTTTTCGTATTTACCGGTCTGGTGAGAGTCCAACATAATCGTTATTGGGTTTGGGTAGCTGTAATTTTAGGCGGAGTACTGGATCCGACGGTTCTGGGCCCTTGGCCCAATTTGATAAATATTAAAAAATCGAGATTTGCTCGGTATCGTTTCTGTTTCTAGTTTCTTCTTTTTTTTTTCTTAATTTTTAAAACACAAAACAGAAAATAAGAAACTACTTTTTTTGGTTTTTAAAATTATAATTATGTTTTCATAAATTGTTCATTTAAAGATAGAAAATTATTTTACTAAACACATTTTATGTTTTTCTTTTAGAAAAGAAAAAAATCAGAAACAAAAACAAAAACAAAAACTATAACGAACAAACAAGGATTGAATTAAAAACAAAAAATAGGAGAAAATATATATTATGATGTTAAAACATTATAGATTAATTAAAAAAGTAAAAAAACTTAAAATTTATATTTTATAAAATTCCAAAAGTTTTAAGGCGTCTATGTAATAAATTACTAAAAAGATGAAAATTATAACCATTACCGTAGAAAATGATCCAAGAATTTGAGGTTCGGTCATTGGCACTAAAATTATAAATTGAATATTAACTATATAAATTTTAGATAAATTTACATACTTTTCTATTTTAAATGAAAATTTGGAAAACTAAGGTTTGGATTTTAATTAGTTCATATCTTTTAAAGTTAAGAAAATACAAAGAAATAGAATTTAAATTGAAAAGAAAAAAATCAAATTGGTATTTTTTTTTTTTCGTTCTGTTTAATAATCCTTTCTAGTTAATTTAGAAGAGACTTGTAGGAAATTTAAATTGGTATTTGTCACTTTCATCGACAATATTTCTCGGAGGTGCTTTGAATTGCGTGGGGAAGCAAATTTGGACTGCTCGGGCTCGCACTTCAATGAGATACACGGCCCCAAAATAGACACGTAACTAGGCTCCATAGGATGGCCCACCACAGCATTACACACCGTCAATTGCATTTCAATTGGTTCTAATAGGTTTCTCATCTTATTTTACAAATGTAAGATGCTATAATTGCATATCTGAAAAAAATTAATAAGAAATTGTCTGATAATTAGATATGGTGGAGAGTCGAAAATGCTCAAATTAGATTATTTTTTTTATCTAAAAATGTTAAAAAGATCAGATAAAATATAAAATTTCTAAATTTTGGTCACAGTACCACTACCATGTGGTATGTGTTTATTTTTTTATAATAACCACATATTTAAAAAATTAATTAGTCGCTAATTTTGTCAAGATCATTATGTCATGTCATCTGTACAGTAAAAATGCTAATAAGTTGGTTGATTGGTTGGCTAATAGGCGACGAAACCCCATTCCTCAGCATAGGATTCGCTGAGGAAATTGGGCACATATGCCGACGAAATCCTTTTTCAATATTGGTCCTTGTTTTTGTAGCGTCTATTAGCACACAAATTCTATGATCCTTGTTTGGTTTGAGTTTGAACTCTCTATATGATGATATTAATTCGTATTGAATTGATAGTTATAATACCGAATGATTTGTACTATTCTACTTCCTCGTCTTAATTTTATTTTGGGTATGTACAATAATGATTTTTCTCTAAAACTATATGGTATATATCTGATAATTACATTGAATGTTTACTACTCTAAATTTAAGCTGGAATGAAAAATTACAAAACTCTTCCTTTTAACCAAAAAATTAAAAAATAAAATAAAACTCTTCCTTACAAATGTTAATGTAATTGCATGCGTACGTAAAGTTTGAAACCGAAATTTCTAATCAAATTAGAACAAATTACTACCAACAGATTTATGTTAGAAAGCTTGTTTGATATCATTTATGTTTCTAGTTTTCTATTTATTTTTCTAATAAATGAAATATAAAAGAAACAGAAAATTAGAGCCCTAAACTAATCTAATGTCAAACGAAAAGATGGATTGGCAAACAAGTCTGACACGTGAAGAATTGCTAAAAGGGAAATTAGACACTATATACCAAATCAAGTGTCTTTAGTCGTTGTCTTAACAAAGAAAGAAAAGCAGAAAGGTTTAAATTGGTGATCAATTTGTTTTCACATTTAATTATGCTTTCTCCCCTTTTTTAGTTTGTTCATTGATATTGAAAGGAGAGGATGTATAATCAGTAGAACTGTGTATCATGAAAATTAAGGAACGTCTTTTTGTTAACATAGAGTTGGTCATCTCACTAATCAAAACATCTAAATTAAAATGAAAAAGAATAAACAACCAAGCACGTGGAAACCTACAATTCAAACCAGAGAGCAACCCTATGATCAACAAATGGGAGGGAGATATTATTCTCTTACCTATTGAGTTACACATGCTTGTTAGTTAGAGAAAAATTATATAATATATTCGATATTCCAACTAAGCATAGGGTCGATTTGAAGTTTTTTTCCTCTCGCTTTTAAAGCGTCGGGCTATATAAATTTGTTCGTTTCAGGTCGGTTTTAGTTTTTTATTTTTTTGGTTTTTCACGTATCGTACGGTGCCTTTATATCTATCAACCTATTTAAGAAAAACTATTTTATATACATATTCTTGTATATCAAATTTTAACTATTTTAAAAAAGTTTTTTTCAAATTAATACTTATGAAATACCAACTCATTTCTTACACTCTGCTGACATAACGAGTACCTCAAAGATCAATATGACACTTTATACGTTCATGCATGCACCACGTAACTTAATGAATAATTTGGTGCAATTAATTATCTTCGCATTACTAATTTAATTATATTACGAAAACAAGGATTATTAGGTAAAGGAGTCTAATTGATCATCATGATGATGATCTCTTTCCAGGATCTTCAGATACTCGTCGTAGACTTTCTGAACTTTGTTTGATGTTGGCTCAACATCATCATCATCTCCAAAAAGAAAGCTTACCCCTACATTTTTGATGTCATCATCACCACCACCATTAATAAAATGATCACAGCTTGCAGTGTTGCTCTCAAATCTATCATTTCTTGGTAAATTATTAGATATTCTTGAAGCTCCGGTCAACCTAACCGCCTTCGGGAGATGGATCTTAGGCTTTTCTTGAACTATTAATATTCCTTCTTTGTTATTCTTGTGGTTGTGACTTTTCTTGCTGGTTTTATTAGTGTTGTTGTTTTTTTTCCTTTTCTTTTCTTGTGGTGACTTTGTTTGGTGGGCTCGTCGACCTTGGGTTTTTGTAGATAGGCGTTTGGCGAGATGGGTGTTCCAGTAGTTCTTGATCTCGTTATCGGTTCGACCCGGAAGACGTCCGGCGATGAGAGACCAGCGGTTCCCTAGTAGGGAATGCATTCGGATGATGACATCTTCCTCGTCGGAACTGATGTTTCCTCTCTTTATGTCAGGTCTTAGGTAGTTCATCCATCTTAGACGACAACTCTTCCCACATCTCAGGAGCCCTACATGTAATTAATTAATTTCGTTAAAAAAAAATCATTTCCTTTATAAAAGAAAGACAATCAACTTTTTTTAAACAAAATATATATACATGTGTTTGTTTCTTTTCTTTTTTAGTCTTAACGCTTATTTTGCTTCCTTATAAGTTTATCTTAAAATCCTTGCGTAAATGTCAATATTGCACCCTCATTTTGTAAATTAAGTTCAAATAGCTTCATTTGTTTGTTTTTGTTAATTTAAATAGTTCTCTCGAACGGATTGATCTAATTAATTAAATCAAGAGAATATTGAACGAGCTATTTGAATCTAACGTCCAAACAGAATGTGCAATGTTGAAATTTATACGACATATATAAAGAGAGTAAAATAGATGTTAAACCTTTTATTATATCTAACACAGTAGAAAAAAAGAAAAGAGAGAGATCTATGGAACATTAATAGTGTTCACCATCAAATAGTACGTATAAGAAATAAAAGACAAGTAATCGAAACGGATTTTTCTCCTGAAAAAGAACGTAGAAAAAAATATTCAAGAAGAGTGGAAATAGGAATAGGAATGAAATGGTAGAACACAAGGAATAAAAAAAACTCAACAAATTAACAACTAATTAAACATTAAACGTTAAATTAAGGTTACCGGCATTTTTAGGCAAAGAGCGCCAATGGCCCTCGCCATGAGCTTGAATGTAGCTGGTAAGCGATGCGTCTTCTCCTGGAGTCCATGGCCCTCTCTGTAACCCAACCTTTGAGCAACAAGGAGCCCTCCCCATTCTAATTATACTTCTATGCAAATTAATCTCCCCAATCTTTTTTCTTTCTTTCTATTTTTAGTTTTTTTTCGCTCCCTCTTTTACCTTTTTTTTAATATTTCGGGTATGATTTAGAAAGAGTTAAAAAAAATTGTGGAAGAATATTTTCCCCTTTTGTTAGCTCATGATGATTATTCGGAATATATTTATATATAATTGTAGCTTAATTATATATAAATATAGATGGAAGATGACGAGAGTTATTATTCTGGGGGTGGAGCTCAGCTGAAGGGTCGCCATTTAACGTCTACGTACGTCTACGCCACGCCTCTCACCGACCCTTCCTCGTGCCATCTGCCCTTCTCTCTTTTTTCTTTTTTCTTTTTTCTTTTTGTCCTTGTTATGTTTTGCACAAATGGATGGTTAAGTCTACTAATTAGTGGCAATATTGGTTGTGATCCACATGTGGAGTGGTGAAATGATTTGTTGATCCTCAATCTAGATCGCATATGTTCCGTAAATAAAGAAAACCATAATGATATTTAGACGAGATCATTTTCTATCATCAAAAACAAAGAAGATATTCGGAAAAAACTGAAATAAATTTCCCTCTTCAATTTTGACTAATTTTATATGCATTAGTCGAAATAAAGTGAGTTTCACTTTCATGACCTATGTAATTAATTATCATAAAAATAACACACAACTACGAATACGTAAATAATAAATTTAACTGGCAAACTCTAACGGCGAAACCCATGCTATGATGCAAAATCACCACCCTCGTAATTTGCAAGGAGTGAATTGGGCCGAACTACTATTAGCGGGCCTATTGCCGTGCGATGCGATTGGCACATGCAGAGGCCCAATATATTAATTAATTAATCAGTTTGAAGTGGAATGGCGATGGCCAGAAACATTTGATGGAGTTGGTATTTTTACAAAAGTTGATAACATTTACATGATTGGGCGCGAACTGTTTCTGGGCCGTCAGTGGACTTTGTCGTACTCTAGAACCAGAATGAAAGCCCAATAACTTGCATAAATTATAAAATTCAGAAGCTCCTCTTAATCCATAAATAATTACTCCCTTTATACTTTTTCTTATTGCAAAATGAGTATCATTTAATATTTTTTTCTCGATTTTACAGTGTACTTTTTAATGTGATTTTTTTTTTTGTGAAGAATTTTAATGCGATTTTATGACATGGAAGGAGTGAGAAAAAGAATAACACTAGAAAAAACATTCATCAATTAATAAAAAGCGTGGCTATTTAATATTTTCTTAGTTTCTTTTGTTTTGTGAACATCATTTCTTAGTTTGTGTCGAGTGATCTTAAGGGACTGTAAGTTTGACATAGAAAAGAGTATTTTTTATACCCACAAGCTAGCAGTGCATAGAAATTTCGATTTATCGGCATGTACTAAAATTTAAGAGTTTTTTTAAATCCTTCTCGCTCGAGATCAATATAGTCGATACACAATGTAGTCACTGAAATACCCCTTAACAAGAAAAAAAACAGTCAGCTCAACCGGTCCATGTTTGATCTTTACAACATTTGGCATCCAAAAACAGGATTATAACAAATCTTATGGAAAAGCATTTTAAGAAAAAAATCTAACGCGACAATCAATCAATAGGTTCTGACGATCTGGAAAAAGAGCATATATTACACGACACCGATTTAACGAAATTTCTTACAACTTACAAGTATATCCTTCTCTATTGCAAGTAAACCTATTTTTTCGTAAACCAAAATATAAATAAAAAAGAAAAGGGGAACCAAAGGAGATAAAAGAGAGACCAAGTACAAGGCTATGCAGGCTTAGAGTTCGGATTTACCGCCATTATTCCGCGCTCGGAAGAGATGATATCCCCCATTTTCAGCACCTCCAATCTATCAGGTAACCAATCCTCCTAGAGAAATGCTCGATCGTATTGAACAAACGAAAGAGATCGAAGCACTCACTCCAAAATTACAACCACACCAATCCCACCCTACAGAAACGTGAGGGGACAGACAGAAAGGTCCAAAAACCATGAGTACCCCACTAGGTAGACAAAGCAAGCCAATTATTCAACCGCCCAACAAAATCATGAAAGGCAACAATCCCCACCGGTTTCCATCAGCGATTCGTGACCACCAACGCTGATTTCTGCTTGCCTAAAGCACCCAACAAAGCGCTCAATCATCCACCAATGCGTCCAAACTCGCCCCTACTTGGCAAGACTACTATCCTGGTAGCCTCAACAGCGTTTCAATGCCAATCCAATAAATAAAAGAATGATATATATACACCAAGAAATCTTGTACAGAAAACTTGTGATAGATGCTCTGATTAGATTCAATTGTTATGCACCAAGAAATCTCAGCCGGTCAACAAAATTGCTTCAACGTATATTAACCACTCAATGTGCGTTCACCATGATAGTGCCTGGGACCTCCTGCCGAGCCTACTCAAAGAGCATTCACTTTACAAGCACGTAGGGAAACCATCGCTGGCCCATACCTCTCTCCACAATGCAGCAGACAGAACAATGACGTCCTTCACCAAAACATATGGCAATTTCATAGATATCCTCTATTGACACCAGCAGAACTCAATATATTTACAGGCGAAGAGGCAGTCCAAAATTTTGAAATGATCTTATCCGCCCATCCCATCCCGCTGTTACAATCACCAAGCCCCATGCATGAGGAAATCCAAGCATGCTTTGGCAACAAGTCTTCAGAAACTTGTGCTGAGATTTACCCATAGCAGGAGAGACAACCAATGCATTTGGAGGAAGCTTTTCCTCTGGCCAAGTAGCAGAGCCCTTTGACAAAGACTCAGAGAAGAACCCATGGGTCATTGAGAAATGATCGGGTGAAGAAAATGGCAATTTGCCTTGTGGACTCTCAGCCAGTTCATACTGCGACAATTCTCTTTGTCCAAATCTTCCTGAGTTAATCGCAGAAGCAGATAACTGGGATATATTTGAGGAAATAGTGTTGCCACGTGTCACCCCATTCCAGGGTATAGCAACTGATGCATTGTTGGAGAAGAAACGCTCACAAGACCAATTGCTCTTCACATGTGGCAAAGGCTCATTCTGGCTATTATGGTTCCAGACATGGACATTTGAATCCTCACTTGCTGAAACAATATGCATCCCATCTGAGGTAAATGATGCAGAAATTTGGCTACCAGCATTATGAAATCCTATACACAAAACAACAGGACACAAGGGAAGAAATACGTAAGGTAGTAGATAAAAATGATAGAACAAGATCATCCTTGTCATCAAACACTCACCTCGATATTTGCAAACCACATCTGACCCCTGAAGGATTCTAACATGAGAATCAGCAGAAGTGACCATTACTTTGGTTGGGTCCCTAGGACAAAACTGCAGAGTGAAAATGCCGATAAGATCAATTTCAAGAAATGAAAAATGAAGCCCTCCGACACAGACGAAGTAAAACAGGATTCTACAAGAGAGATAAAATGTCACCTGAAAGCCAGTTATCCTCTTCAGCGGAGACTTCTTCTTACCCTGTAAGCATAATTGTGAACACAGCTGCAGTCGATTATCTGATCCATGGAAAACACACCAGTTAGTGTTCACCAAAGCAATCCTCCTGCATCATGGTATAGTAAAAATTAACTTTCAAATGTGCATCCATTATGGGTTTTAATATAAATTAATTGGGCGATTCTTCAATGTCCCCTAGTTTTACTCCAGCATCCATCGTGAAAAGGATATTTTAACTACTCCTTGCAGTAATGAAAGCAATATTAAATAGACAATAAAGTTTCCCCTTCTGCTCTACAAAGTACAGCCTACCAGCCACAAAACCAAAGAAGCAATGCACAAATATTGCATTACTAAAGGAGTAGGCATAAAAAGGATAGCAAATCACACGTAACAGTAACTCTGATGAAACATTCAAGAATCTAGTACAATACTGATAATTGCATCAAGCACAAGAGTACAGAAAAGCTCAATATCCTAAGATGCAAACAGTCTCTTGAAATCAATGCTAACTCTTAGTACAGACTAACTAGACACCCCAGAAAACCATTCCTAGGTTGTTTAACTGATATTTTAGAGTAAATTTAAACTGAAAAGTGCTTTTTGGGACCAGTAGAAAATCCAGGCATACAATTCTTGGGGAAAGTCAAATTGTCAAAAATGCCAAGCATAGTGGTATATACGTACTACCGTCTTAGTAAAGAAAGAACATAGGAGATCAAACATACCCAATGCATCATAAAAGCGACAATTTCCATTCATCGAACCAACAACTGCACCCTGCATGAAGAAAGAAAAAGAGTATTCGCTAGTCAATCTTCTGCAATTTTTGATGATTCATTAGACTGACAAACTAACAGAGAGAGCATCCCCAGACCTTTCCATCAGGGCGATAACAAACAGCTGTAACTATATCTGTGATATCAATCCAGTCAACAACTTGACATTCAGAAATAGCCCAGATGCGTACTTTTCCATCTATTGAACCACTGACGAAGTAATTTTCATCCACAGGGTTAAACTGAACACACGTTACTGTATTACACATGGCAAAGGGATAAATTAGAAGATAGGGAATCAAATTGTACCAAAGGAGCCGCCAACCATAATTCAGCCGTAACAACAAGCAAATGGAGGGAATAGATGAAGTATCAAAGAACACACCATAGTCATTGTGACAAAAGACTTGTAGGCAATGGTCATATCCCACTTGCCACAGACGAACAGTTTTGTCAGTTGAGGATGACAGCAGATACTGCAAAGAGAAAATGGCAATAATTAATAACATTCATGTCAGAAAACTTAAAAAGTTAACAGTTTATGAAAAATTGCGAACCTTATTCTTTGACCATGAGAGGTCCAAGACCTCTCCACAGTGCCCACAATATTCATGAATCGGTTTCTCTGATATTTGAAACACATTATGAGGGAGAATGACACAAGTTGAGTCTGATGTCACCCGCAGACTCTTGAGATTACCGTTCCTCTCTTTGTCCATTTGAAGGGGAACTAACTCAGAGAGATTATTAATCATGAAGTACACATGCGAGGAATCAATATCAACGGTGCAAGACTCATTTGATCTCTCCAATTCCACCACCTGCCACACACGCACCACCCCATCTTCACCAGCACTAGCAAGGTACCAGCCATCAGGACTGAACTTCATTGTCAAAATTGAACCTTTGTGGGCTGGAATATTTTGTCTCATGTAAAGAGCTGAAAATTCCTTTGATCGCTTCTTATAAGAACGAACCCTAACAATTTGATTTGGAGCTCTGGCAACAGGATAGGGGCTATAGTTGATGCAACCAGCTTCCATCTGCCTATCAACAATGCAAGCAGCAGCACCTAATCTCCTTAACCAGCCCATCTTTACCCGCGTCTTTTCTGGCCCCAAATTGGACAACTGGCCAACCTTTCTTTGCATCGCTCGCTGAACTAAAGGGGATAATCCAAGTGTTCTTTCAAACTCAGCCACAGTTAGTAACCGGTCCGAACCCACTTCCCGAATTCTCCCCAACTCACCACCATGCTCAAGTTCATCCAAGATGAACTCAGCACCACTATCTAAATTCCTAATTCTACATACAAAATTCTCCCCCGAGGTTACATCTAACAGCTCATGTGCATCATTCGATGAGCATGATGTTGAAGACTGACTTGATGAAAGCCTGTCATCAAAATATGATGATCTTAGTACAGCACCGCTATTATCTGTTATCCTACTATTGTCAACTTCCACTTCATGACGAGACACATTATCACCATCAAACATCACTACGTGGTCTACACCCAAGCCCATCCACTTTAGAAACTTATTACGCCTTTCCTTAATGCTGCCTGGGTTTTTAATCCAAACCTCATAACTAAATCCACCAAGCAATGAACCACTAAACATAGAATCGGAATCCAAATGTTCTGGGCAGTCAGAGCTCGAGTCAGATATGGAAGTAAGTTCTTCCCGAGTGTCGAAAAATTGATCCTCTTCTTCACTCCAATTCTCCATAACTGACTCAGCAGCCCAACCCATAAAACTAAGTTCACACAACAATCGCCATCCCTCAAAACACCCTATGCAGCAGGCAATGCCCTATATCCCATTCAATAATACATGACAGAAAAACATCAGAAACCCCCCAAAAAAAACAAAAAACAGCAAAAGCCAATAATCAATTCATCAGCAAAAAAATCACAGTTAAATGCCCTAGTGACAGATCCCTATGCAATGAAAACAAATGAACAGTTTTCCAGCAGAACCCAAATCTCAAAATGACACTACAGACACAGAGATCAGAGAAGACTAATCGAAAGCAATCAAGCAAATACACGAGAGAGAAAACTTAATATAAAGCAGTGAATGAAGAAAAGGTGTATAATTATGAGAAGATAAATGAGTGCCTATGCTTGTGCATATAATATATATATAATAATATGTATGATGAGATATATTATGATAAAAGAAGGAAACAAACAAAAAAGTGATTTGTGGTGTGGGGTTTAGGAGGCGGCACCTGATGAAAAAGAGACCATCAAATCTGAGAAGAAACGACCGATTTATAATCACTCTCGTCATCGTCGTCATCATCATCATCAACAACAACCATGCTCATTTGGATTTCTTGAGTTTTATAGTAATTCTCTTCATCAGTGTCTCTTTTTTCCCTTCTTCTTTTTTTTGGATTTTTTTTTTCCTTCTTTCCAGAGTGTGCTTAATAAAAGAGCTTGAAATGAATTATGAGCACTGTGCGTAGAAGGATTAAAACAAAAAAAAGGAAGTTATAGATGGGAAGAAAATCTCGCGAGCAGGGAAAACCCGGTGGCGAGATTTTGGCACTCGTGTGCGTACTGTAGAACAAATACGGTGTAGTTTTGATTACTGTTTATTACTGGTATTCTTATATTTTAATCCAGATGGATTGTAACTTCCTAAAATACTCTCTGTGTTTTCTAATAACTGACGTTTTAGTATAGTAGAAAAGCGTAAGATAATAATCTTTGATCTTATTTTATTCCACATTGTTTTATTTTTTCTCCTAATTTCCACTCAAATTACCACACCATCATCAAATTG